>JAPQRQ010036890.1:0-10318 GCA_037367365.1 Apogon talboti | reverse complement strand
ATGCAGAGGTGGACCTTACAGACCCTGGAGACCACATTGGACCTGAGACTGTTGACTCACTGTCCTCACTGGAACTGGTGCTGTCACTGTCTTGTAACGTGAGCAGAAATTACCAAAAATAGTCACTTGATAAAGGGTTAATACATTATTTCGATTCAATGAAAAAGAAAATGAAAAAGAAAAAGAATCTGGCAAAAATTTTGCACCAGTTATAATACATATTCACACAGCCGAGAAAGTGGATGCATTCCGATTTTTACTGCATCAATCAGGTTCCCGTTTCCTATTTCATGCTGAAAGTTGCCCATGATACCATCAATCAACATGAGGAGCGAGGACACAGCACAGAAAGGGAAGAGATCATGGCTGTCATACTGATGCTGTTTTTTTCCTTCTTTTTAAGGATCTGTTCTCATCTCTCCTCCAAGTTGGTTTAAAACGGGGGAATGGATTTTTGTATGAGGTCAAATATGAGATATCCGGGACTGAATTATTGATGCATCTCCACCTGGCCTCCACAAAGGCCTTTCTCGGTTGGAGGGTTTCGCACAAAATCTTTTCTAACGTTTACTGCCACTAATTTTCTGCACTCTTGCTTCCAAGTTCTTGCATTTTGTTTAGGATAAATGCTAGTCAGTTGAATTATAGTAAAAAAAAAACAACGAAAAATAAAGTGAGCTCAGTATAATCATTTCTTATTTACCTGTTCTGCTGAAATAAAATATATCTCAAAGTAGGAATCTAAAGAAATAAATGCCTTTGAGCGTCTACATCGCAAAGAGTAAGCAAATGAAGCTAGAAGCAGCAATCAGGCCCCTTGTGTGTTGAATCGACAGGTAATTATATGTTTTTGAAGCTACTGTTTGATTACAATTCCCTAAAGAAGGAACGGTCTTCAGTTGATTGTAGGTCTGAACAAACAGCGGGAGTTCTTGCCTATATACCATGTGACTAAGAGGTAGAAAATCAATACGAGTCAAACTATATATTTCTTAAATCAACAACAGACCTGTCAAATAAACAACAAAACACAAATATCAAAGAACCCCCCCCACACACACACACACACACACACACACACACTTCCCGTTGCAGAAAGCCTCTGGGGTTAGTTAAGTCCTGACGAGAGGGGGAAAAAAAATGTCAATGAGTCACGCTGAACTTGAGTGTTTTGCTTGATATGTGCAGAGCAATTTCAGCTCCTACCCTTATGTTTTCTCTTCTAATGGTCCTGAACACTTCACAACATCACAGTAATTGGTCACCTGTGGAAAGGGTGTTTGGGAGTGAGCGCAAAAACATCTAGGCTAATGAAATGCCTACTGGTGTGTAGTGTATACGTACTTTTCCATCATCAGAGTGTTGACTGTGGGGACAGAACTGCATATTAAAAACTGGCTGCTGATGCACTATTCCTCTTTCCCTCTTATCAGTAACTGTAAAGAACAACACATCCTCACACCTGAATGACAAAAAAGGATTTCAAATCAGTTATTACAGTATTTATGGAATGAATTGCAAAACATCTTTTCACATGAAATAACCCCGTCTTCCAATGTCTTTTAAGATGTTGTATGTCATGAAAGAGAAATCCTCCTACATTAAATAAAGGTCTGTAAAATGTGTGGTAAGGTCTATTTTCCTCTTTTTTAAAAATTATTTGTATGCTTTTTTTATGCTGTTTTATGTTTTACTTCAAGGATAAATAGATAAAAAATTATTAAGATGCAAAATAGCATCAATAGTTTTAAAAAAATACCTGGTTAAAAAGACCCACACACAATATCTGACTGAACTGACTTCAGCTTTGGCTTCAGGATGCATTCACTGTGGCACGGTTTATATCATGGAATGCTTATGCAGTGTCACAATATTGTCACAGCATTATTAATTTAAGATCTTGTACTAATGAGTCAAATCACTACATAAAGTCTTCCCTAAGATTCTCAATGGGGTTCAGGCCTGGACTCCATGGTGTCCAATCCATGTGTGAAAATGATGTTTCATTCTCCCAAACCACGCTTCCACAAGCCTGATGAACCTGATGAATGCTGGTGTTGTCCACTCTTTATACTCTCTGCAAACTGATGGTTGTTTAAGAAATGAGAATCTACTCGCTCTACCAGTAAATAACTTGCAGAAGCATATTAACCACTGCAGTTATTATCCAAGTCTACCTACCTGTTTGTTCAGATAGATGCAGATGGGGACTCGTTTTAGGCACAAGACAACACTGCATTAGAAAAGTATTGTAGAATGGGCAAAATAAATAAATAAATAAAGTTAAATGCTATGTATTCTCACTCCCAACTCATCACAGACCTGTCCACTTGGCCAAGGCATCATATTTTGACTGTTTTTCAATGTAGATGGGAGCGATGGTTTTGCAACATGTGTGGTAGTCAATGCCAGAGACAATACTATAGTTATGATTGGGTCAGAGTCAGAGTTAGGGTTAGGGTTGAAGGACCAGCTATACTAAGAAAGAAAAAGAAACACATGAATAAACACAGTATGAAACAGGACACAAGCCCTGTATGTAAGTTCATGAACTTCAGTCTGTTGCCATGACACCTACCAAGGTTTTTGTCCATTTAACCACGTGTGGTCAATTTACAACTTCTATGGACTTGAGGTGGGAATTGGAAAATATTTCTTGGTATTGAAAAGGCATCATGAAGTGAAAATGGAAGCAAAATAACTTTTTATTTTTTTTAAATATGGGATTTTTTTCTGATTTATTAGTGTATTCTATTTATATATTTCTATATGTACATAAATAATGTGTTTATATTATTTATTACTTTTGTCTCTTGACACTTACTTTCCCTTTTTTTTTTTTTTTTGCATGTAACTCAGCTATTGTGACCAAGTAATTTCCCCTGTGGATCAGTAAAGTTTGTCTAAGTCTAAGCATACATTTTCCATAAACATTTCCAAATGTGAGATCTCAAAATATTTATTAAATAGTCTGCATAGCTTGTATTAATGTTTTAAATGGGTTTATTAAAAAATAGCTAATGCTTGAACTAGTAACAATTACAAATATGCCATTTTACTTAGATTTAAGAACAAACCCAACCTGTTCACCATTAGAATAAAGCTGTGGGAAGAGCTGAAATACCTACCTGTTTGTTCAGATAGATGCAGATGAGGACTCATTTTAGGCACAAAGACAACACTGCATTAGAAAAGTATTGTAGTTTAGGCAAAATAAATAAATAAATGAATAAAGTTGAATGCTATGTATTCTCACTCCCAACTCATCACAGACTGACATCTGTCAGACCTGTCTTCTTGGCCAAGGCACCATATTTTGAGTGTATATACACTACGATGTATATACAAAGTGCAGTACACAAATAACGTTCAGAAAGAAATGCAGCATGAATACTTTCCTCCAATAGTGTAAGTCCAAAAATGTGTTGGAATATCCATCCTCCACCTTCTCAGGAGTGTCTCTGTTTAATAACATTCCAAGGCCAATGCATGGATAAACGTCACTGACTTTTTTTTTTTTTTTTACATGCACATAACCAAACAACCACTACATAAATATAAGCACCGGTGGTTTTTTAAGCTCCTTCTCAAATCGACCTATATTGTCATTTCCCTGGTGAGGTCGGGCTGGTAAAGAAAGTGGAATCTGCAGTTGAAATGATAATGTCACAGCTGTGTGTGTGTCCTTCATTCCTCACCGTCGCCGTGGCAGGTTGCCTCCATCATCTCTCCGTCATATAGTGAAATGTGAAAAGGATTGCAGACCTTGGCAGCAGTTGTGATAACTGCTAAGTATCCAGTGACTCAACACAGCACACTGCTACGTTTCCTTTACTCCACTCACTCTAATGCTGACACGAGACATAAATGAACCATGCAGACAAACATAATTAAAATGTTATTAAATGTTAACTAGGAAATCAACTGCTACCCCGCACCCCAAAGGGCAGCCAAGGGGTAGTGTTTTTGGTTCGGTTTGTTTGTTTCTTTGGTTAAATTCATACCAAATTGGGTTTCTAGGTGGAGCAGGTGACCCAGAATAGATGTCATTACATGTTGGGAATGTTAGGTCAAAGCTAAAATTTTTTATGCTTTTTAATAAATCTTCCCATTTACTTATAATGGGCGAAATACGTGCGAGGGGCGGGGTTTGTTGTGCCTGGCACCACTTGTTTTCTTTGGAATATTGGCTGCATAGAAGCACACATTGCAATAGCTAGATTGAAAAGCTTAAATGTTAAAGGGAAAGTTTAGCAGCCTTTTTGATTGATGGGTTTCAGAATGTTTAATAGATTTCACAAAGCCATGGGGGGAATTGTCTCATTCTGTATGGCACTATGCAACCCTGCAGTAGAGGGAAATAAATGAGACAGCACTGCACAGCACAATTTCATAATGGTTTTAGGTCTTAAAGGTGGAGCAGGTGATTCTAATCCAACATACTTTGGTCTAATTCAGTGAATATCTCATCACAGTCTGCAACAGTTTTTTTTTTTTTGTAGAACAGCCCTTGTTCTGTAAATGGTTGGAAAAAAACAAAACAAAGTGGCTTTGGCACAGCTTTGACAGATGGGAGATGTTAAAGAATTGCAGCAGAGCCTGCAAAGAGTAGTGTTTGTCTTACAAACAGGCTATCGTCCAGCTGTGCACTCCTGTTTCGGTGGTAACAGTTTGTAGAAGGCCTTGTGCACAAAGCCAGAAAAAGCTATTAGGAAATGAAGTGGTCTGCACAGAGGCCTGACCTCAACCCCATGCAGCATCTCTGGGATGATTCACAGCACTGCAAATTCTGCTATATCACCAGCAGCATTAAATAGTATATTTTGAGGGAGGTTTTCACTCGGAAATCATATTGAAGAGAACAAAGAGGTGTAGCTGTGCACTCAGATATATATATATATATATATATTACTTTTGACATCAACTCCACCTAGATTTTCTAAAATGAAAAAAGAGATGAGATGTGTAATGTGAAAGGAGGTAGTTTTCCAAGCACTAACTCAAATAAAAATGCAGGAAACACTAAAGACAATTAATTTAACTTCTCAGTTATAAGGTATATTGTGAATAATTCCATCATTTGCTAGAAGTAGCAGTTAGGGAGTGAGAAGCCATTTTAGTTTCTGCGTCTTTTCTCCTGTTTTTAATTTAGGGGGTTTCATTCATTTGCTTGATTTTCTTCATAGAGTTAATGGAAAAAGTTGAGAGCAGACACCATGTTATGCCTGGGTTTCCCTTAGGTTAGAAACACAGCACTATTGTCACTAATAACACCACAAGTTGTAGCCAGTTGAACATTATGTATGGAAATTAAATGAGTGACATGCTGAGCTTATCAAACTTTCTACAAATGAGCAACAAGTTCATTTAACCTGTGTTAATAACTACATTTTTGGGCATGTAAATGAATCTATTGTGATGTTTATTGTTGTTGTTTTTTTCTAAGATTGTCTCGTTTGTTGATTTGTACTATTATTTCTGTTTTACTTGTTCACATATATGTTAACTTTCATTACATGTTTGGAATAAGTTATTAAATCAAAAAAAAAAATCAAAAATCATTGCATTGAGTAAATTCTGGGTTCAATATAAAATACATACAACTTCTGGGAGGAGGAGTTTACTAATAGTTAATGACGGCAATGTCCATGAGTCATGTTTATCACACTATGAGCATCGTTGGCCAAAATGAGAAGAGATGCACAAACACAGATGTAGGATGCTTTCATTATTGTTGTGGGAAATTAATTATAGTCAGATAGCCTAGACCTGCCTGTGCAGAAATCAAAAGGGGACACAGAGCTCTTTTTATTAGTCTCCAATTGTCAGAGAACAGTGCACAACAGTAATATATGTGCTAATCAAAGCAATATTGACCTCACCAAAGCTGTGTGAAATGCAGAAAAGACACCTCATTTGGAAAAGATGTAACAAGACAAAGACTATGTAAAAGCCGCAACAAGATGGTAATGATGTAAAAAAAAAAAAAAAAAGGCAACAAGACAAAATTGACATAAAAGACCCAAGAGGAAAATAAACAAGAAGAAAATGCTGGAAAAGACGTAACAAGATGGAAATTATGCAAAAAAAAAAAAATAAGGACCTTCAGACACAGTTATTGAGAGCAAACAAGTCAGTCAGTCATGCATTTATTTGTCTATGTTAGCATTTGAATTGTTTGTATGTCTCTTATTTGGTCTCAGGAGGTTCCACATTACTTGACAGTGCTACAAGTGACTATTGACACTGTTTTACTATTATATGGTTTTGATGTTCCAGCAAAGGACATTTATTTTGCTCATGGGAGAGTGAGTTAAATAAACATTATGGTGATTTGTGACATACACTGATCAGTCATAACATTATGACCACTGACGCCAAAGTGCTATTAACCCAATAAGACCCAAACAGCCACTGGCAACCAAAATCTAAAATGATTTATAACTTCTGAGCCACTAAACTTATTAATGTGTTGAAATAATTGGTGTAAAATATACTTTGTCATCTTTTCATTGTCATCAGATATGAACCATTTGGACGTTCAGAGGCTCCGTAGTTACCATGGAAACACCGTCATCTTCTATAACAGTGATTCTCCAGTAAAACCCATAGAGTTGGATCAATGACAGTGGATGGACACACTTGTTTTAATATTCAGTTATTGATATATTTAGCTGAAAAAGTCACTTTTTTTATCAGTTTTCTCTGTTTTCGATATAATAAACATCAACTTTAAACTGAGATTTATGAACATCTACATGATCAGTGAATTAAATGTAGGAAAATACATGATTCTCACTGAAACAATGCATAATACAGAGGACAATACTATGATTAATGATGATAAATCACTTAAGAAAGGTTACATATTGAGAAAAATTTAATTGGGAAGTGCCACAAAAGGGTCTTTATGGGTTAATTTTGATAATCTCATTCCAGTGGGACCTGTCAGTGGGTGGGACATGTAGACCTCAAAGTTGTGTTGGAAAACAGCAAAATGGCCAAAAGAGTACAGATCTGAGCAACTTTGACAACGGTGAAATTGTGATGGCCAAGTTAAAGGGTCAGAGCATGTCCAGATCTTGTTCATTTTGTACAGTGGTTGGTACCTACAAAAGCGGTCTAAGGAACAACAACCGGATTTCAACCAATCAAGCATCTATGGCAGCAGAACATTATTACCACCTGTCTAACATCATGTAGGTCCAGCTTTCCCACAGAAACACCTCTGACCCTATCTATCATCTCCTACAGATGTGTAATTGACCTGAGACTGGGATGTCCTTTGGTCGGTACCAGGAACAGCCGAGAAGACCTGCAGTTGTGGAGACGCTCTGCTGTGACCCCGTCGTCGCCGTTCCAACATGGACCTGGTCAAAGTCACTCAGTTCCTTACATTCCTGATTCTGCCTCTTCCATCACATCAGCTTTGAGAATTAAATGTTCATTTGGTGCCTAATATATCCAGTCCAGTGAAAGGTGCCATTGTAATGAAATAATCAATATTATTGCCACTCCTGCCATAATGGTCATGATGTTAATGGCTTAAACCTTTTCAGATTGATCAACATTACACTCCTCTAGCTTTGTGTTTGTCCAATGACATTTACAGTGCACAGCCATTTACTTGGTCAATTCTTTCTTCTGTCTGTCTCATGATGTGAGGAATGTTTAGCTCACCTTTAAAAGGGGTATTCTGTGTAAATAAAAACGTTTTTTTTTCCATCATTTGAACCTTTGAACTTGTTTTACAGGTGAAAATAAATCACATTGCAACCTTGCCCTATGATTTATGGTATAGAGTGAATAGCTGGATGAAAGATGGCAGCTTCAGCACTGATGAAAACATTGCTAAATAGATGGTGAATGAGGGATATACATTTATCATAACATATAAAGTTAAGAGCTATATACTATGTAATTGGTTTAGTTTTATCTGGATGAGCAAAGTAAACCATCAAGCCCACATAAAACATCAAAACATTTTCCAAAGTCCTAAAGTAGATTGATGTTTTTGTAAGATACACTGTTGTCCATAACGTTAGAATCAACTATTTTTACCTCTTCCCATGACATTTGATGTATTCCTGATAGATAAAGTGTAACTAGGACTCAGTTTGTAATCACTGCACCTGGTCAAAGGTGATTACAGATGTGCATATAGGACTAAAAAGAGGAAAGTCTCTGAAAACAAAATGATTTCAACTTTATGGGTAACAGTGTATATAATTAGATTTCATGTTTAACCACTAAACACACTTTATTGCCAGCTGCATACCCCACTTGCTGAGATAATGCTGTTCTCACTGTGGTAAAAAGGGCGGTGGTGGATCAGGTATTGTGTGCTGACAGTTAATGACACATCATGATGACCGCTAACTAGCAGCTAATATCAACAACCAGCAGGATCCAGTGTGGCTCGCTTATGGGTTATCAGCCGTGTTGGTACTGCTCTGAGATCAGCTTTACCATGACGAGTCCTTTTGATTCATATTACTACTCCCCTGTAGTTGAAATCACGAGCCCAAAGCCTTCTTAACATACCGGGCATTTATTGCATGTCCATGTCATCAACATGTTATGCTGTGAGAACTAGATAAAATGTAAACATAGGACGTACCTCATCGGCCAGAACATTAGGTCCACTATAAACATAAGACAGGTCCTCTTAGACCAATCTGCCAGGATTCATGTTCCTGTTTACATTTATTTATTAACAAAAAACTGTCTTTACTATAACATGAATGAATTTTATATTTGACTCAAATGATTAAATTAATTTAAACTGTGTATCGACTAACAGCAGCTACAGAGGCTTTGACTTCACATTTATAGGCTACTGTCGGTAACATTTTCTTCTTGTCTGGCTAGATGATAATGATCTGACACTACGTTACCCCTGTTTTTTTAAATATGGCAGCTACAAAATTTCAGTTGGTCTTGTGGTCAGTATAGTCCCGCCTCCAACCCCTGATGTATTGGTAATTGGTTTCAGCTTTATTGTAACCTAGCAAAGAGTGGAATTTTTTTTTCTTCCTTTTTAGGCCTGAGGCAGTTCTTTGGCAACAGAAACAGGGAAAAACTGCTTCAGATTAAGCACCGTTCCTGAAGTCGTCCTGGAACCTCTTCAGTGGAAACGGTGCTATCGTGGTCACAATATGTCGGCCAAATGAGTATGACATGGCAGGTTACATGAGGCTGTGCTCTCATTGGAGGACTGAAGAATCACCTTGGACACTATTCTTTTTACCCTGTAATGAATAAGAACCGTTTTGACTTTATTGTCCTTATGTGATTGGATGATATTTGCTTGATTCCCAAGTTGTCTTCAGTAAGATATTGATGCTTTCAGGACTCCAAAATGAACAGAAAAAAGATTATTAATCATCTCTAAATATCATAGGTAACAAAGTATTGCTCTATTCAACTATTTAGTCTCCACAACATCTAGATTTAATACAGAGTATGAGGCTGAGCACTATATTGCTATTCTGCTACAGAGGAAATGAAGGTCCATTCTCTTCTCTTCAGATATAACAAGAAAATCTATGGAACATATGTTTAAGCCTTGAAAGACATGCAAAAACAGGGAACTAAAGGTTAAAGTCACCATGACCCATGACAAGAAGCAGCACAAGCAGAAACATCTGTGTTGAATGAAACCTGGTATACAACATACAGTAAATTAACACAATAAATCCCATATTGTCTGAACAAAAGGATTAAAGATGTTACGTACAAAGGGAGGTCACACTAAATACCACCACTTTGGTTTATAGAAGCTGTTTTTCCCTGAAAATGTTGTTTTTCCAACTGTACATACTTCACATATACAGATATGGAAAAAAATTAAGAAACCACTGCAATTCTTTCTAAAAACAGCATCTCTATATGTGATCAAGAGGAAGATGGATGGTCACAAGCATCAAACAAAGCTGAGCTGCTGGAATTTTTGCACCAGGAGTAACAGAAAGTCACCAACGGTAATGAGACAGACCGGTGGAGAACATGACCAGACACATGGAAGACCAGTGGAGAACGTGACCAGACACATGGAAGACCGATGGAGAACATGACCAGACACATGGAAGACCGGTGGAGAACATGACCAAGACACATGGAAGACCGATGGAGAACATGACCAGACCCATGGAAGACCGGTGGAGAACATGACCAAGACACATGGAAGACCGATGGAGAACATGACCAAGACACATGGAAGACCGGTGGAGAACATGACCAGACACATGGAAGACCGATGGAGAACATGACCAGACACATGGAAGACCGGTGGAGAACATGACCAGACACATGGAAG
>JAPQRQ010036889.1:0-10323 GCA_037367365.1 Apogon talboti | reverse complement strand
TCAATTCCTCTCTTTGTCTTTTTCTGTTATTCCACCTGTTTTGACCCTAAAACACACAGTAAAACAAAACCACTGAACAAAAGGAACACAAGCACAAACTCACAGCAGCTTTAATGACACTGAAACAGACCACAATTCACAGCAGCATGTTTACCTGGAATCATGTTTCGGGGTTAAAGGGTTAATCGCATGTAAAATGCACTATCATATCAGCTTCTTTATCAACACTCCGCAAAAGATGATGTAGGAAACTGAAATTTGACTTGCATCAAAACATTACTGAAGTAGGGAACCACCTGTGTCTGAACCATGACAGCAACAGAATGAATCAAATTCATAATTAAAAAAAAATATGAAATTGATAGGTTATTAAATATATTAGTCTTACAATAAGTTGTGGATTCAAGTCATTTTAAATTTTATCATGGAGACAAAACACACAAAACCAGCCTGTCCTGTCTAAATGTGGTTATTTATTTCACTGGTCACTGTGGGTAGGGTCACTGTGGATAGGGTCAGAACAGAACATACCACATTAAAATCAGTAGTAAACTGAATGCAGAGGGGTTGGATTAAAGGTAGACTTCCTATGACAAACTTTAACTGTATTAGAACATTAACGCAGGTGGATACGTTCTCTTTCACTGAGATTACTATATGGTATTAAACAGTCATGCCCATTAAAAAAAAGGCCATGGCTAGTTGTTAAATTTAATTCATGAAACAACAAAGATTTATGTTTCACACTGTTGTACCACAGAGAGGGAAAAAACACAACTGTTTTAAGTGTTTACCAGTTGTGTGTGTGTGTGTGTTCTTTTTTAGTGAGTGGGTGTATTTCCTGATGTTTCTTCTGGTGTGATTTCTAAATAAAATTATTCATAAACCTCCAGTGGTAAATTCTTGTGGGGCTAGTCCTATTTCCTGAGAAAAATAAATCCTCTGCACACCATGTGAGTCTGGAGGGAACTAACCAGGCCCGTAGGGGGCAGCATTCAGTTGCCATGAGTGTCACACTGCGGCTGCGTCTGCATCAGTAAATCTGTTTCACTTGGTTGGTTAAGTATTAGCACAGTAATGACTTCAAAATACCAACATTAATCGGACCTACTTTATTAATCCTTTAGACGCTGGAGTTTTTATTTTTATTTTTATAAGTATTTAAATAGTCTGTTTCATTCAGGTATGTTATGCGCTTAAAGGGTTCATCTCAGGATGGGAAATTATTTCTTTGCAGCATACACAGAACAAAGAGAAGACAAAGTGCAAAACAATAGCCATATATACGATAAGTATAATAAATACACAAAGAATGACTCCAAGTAAACAATTGAACTGTTGATAAACTGCAGAAGGTGATAGAGATGAGCCTCCCTCTGGGTATGTAGTATATATTTTACATCATAACTCCAAATGTACTTTGAATTCATTCATTCACCTTAAAATGTTTTGTAAGTTAGAAGTGTTTGAAAACATGTACGTTAATTATAAATATGACTTTCAGCTAACATTATGAATGTCTGACAGTAATATCAAAAATTAACACATTTGATGTTCACCTCCTGAAGCTGCTACATTAGTCTTCTGGGATTCATCATTCTGTTCCAGTTGAGCTACAAAGGCCTCAACATGGATGCAGAGCTGGTGGTCAGCTAAAGGCTACGAGGTGGAGATACAAGCCTGTTCTGCCATCAGTTCTCATGGAAAATATCAGCTCACTGAAAAACAAGATGGATGAGTTGAAGGAACTTGTGACAAACCAGAGGGTCTGTTGTGAATCCAACCTCATGTGTTTTACTTAACAAAAACTCTCCAGACTCTTCTGTGGACTCCCCTGGATTGACCAGATGACAATAGACAGAGATACAGCAAGTGGTGAAAGGAGGAGGACGTCTACCATATGTAAAGGTCAGGTGGTGTAACTGTGGGAACATTATTATAAGTTAAGTTAAATATCTGCTGTGAACATGCTGAACTGTTATCAGATGTTTTCTTTCTTTCTTTCTTTCTTTCTTTCTTTCTTTCTTTCTTTCTTTCTTTCTTTCTTTCTTTCTTTCTTTCTTTTTTCTTTTTTATTGAGCTAACGAAGAAACTGAATTTTTCCTGGGGATCAATAAAGTTTCTCTTTATCTTTATTTTTATCTTTATCTTTATCTTTATTTTTATCTTTATCTTTATCTTTAGTGTCCTGTTATGATAAACAACCAGGTGTCAGACACAATATTGTACATTACTATATGAACAACAGTATTAGGAGAAACAGGGGGCTTGGGCCACAAAACAATAATGACCTATGTGAAATTCTGCTTTTATATTGCCATAAAATGTTTGTTACAATGATAGTTATTTCATCTTTAGGGTTTTTTTTTTTTTTTACATCACCATCTAAAATGCCAGTCTATTCTCAGTTTAACATTTAATTGGCATTTATCATGATAATTCTTGGAAAAACTGACGTCAACATTTTTATTTTTTATTTTTTTGTTTTTATGATAAAATATAAAACAAACAAAATGGGAGGTTTTACAAGGTGTAGGTGTGATGTGTCCCACTATTTTTTAATATTTGTTCCTCTATATAATTATGAGAAGTAATTGGGCCCAGCTCTGTGTAACACCTTTCTGTTGTCTATTCATATTGAACTATTATATCACAGAATAAGGGTCTGCTTACTTTAAACTGCTCAGTGTTTTGACTTTTTTTCCACATAAACTGCAAGACCAAAATAGTTTGACAGGTCAAAAGCAATTCATAGCTGCTGATTAGTTGGGAAATATACACAGGGAATGTAAAAACTGCTAATCCCCTTATCTCAAGAGCTACTGTTGAGATACCATAATGCAAAGGTACTTACCCCGAGCTGTTCAGTGGCAGATACTGGGAATATTCAGGGAAATAGGAAACACAGAGCACTCCTCTGAACAAATCACAGGCAAACTGGTTCATACAATGTCTACAAAATGTATTTACCACCTTGGATATTTTTCACGTTTATGGTTTTCATAAAAAAAAATCATACCAATCGTCAATAAAAATTGGTTTAAGAAAATGAACAAACATTTGACTGGATAGAATGGTCTTACCGATTGTATGGTCACAATGGACAAAGGCGCTCTACCTTAATCCAGTCACATGTATCAAAACTGTTTGACATCACATTCTTTTCAGCTTTTAAAATCCACCAGGCGGGGATTTCCATTTCGGTCATTTTTATATCAGCACTTGGGTTTCTTGCTCGTGGTATCAAGGCTAACAAGAACATAACTGGTATCAGACTTTTTAGTTTTGATTTCAAAATGAATCTTTATGCTGACAATATCTTGTTGATAGTGTCCAAACTTCTACTGCTGCTCCTTCTTAAAATAACTAGTGAATTGGACATATTTTCTGGCTATAAGAGTGAGGCCATCTCTTTAACTTACCTTAAATTATCACTTTTGTGTGGAAAGCACAAGGAATGAAACACTTGGAGGCTAATATCAGATATGCAACTGATTGTATTTTTGTGTGGAATGGTTCTAATCTCTTATAAACTGTTAAAGATGATTTATAAAGATGGACAAATTTACCATTGTCTTTTGGGGGAGGGCAGAGATACTTAAGATGAATGTACTCCCCAGGTTAGCCCTACTTTTCCCTGAAATGTCATTAAAATGTCCAGAAATATGGTTTAATGAGATCAAGAAAATGAAAAACTAAAAAGCCTAGACTTAGCTTTAAAAAAAAAACCTAGAAAAATATATTGTTTAAGGATAACTGTTGTGTTATCAGGCGTAAAGATTCAAGCGTTTTATTATAGAGCAAGGCTTTATTGTGTATTTATTTACAGGCTTTATTGTGTCTAGTTCACAGCCATACATTCAATAGACAAACTCCGTTTATCACCAGATTACTTCCTGTCAACCGTTACCCTTTCAGAATAAAAGCATATAACTGTAAACAGATTACACCACAGTAACCAGATGTACAGGTATACGCAGGCTATTACGTCTCTTACGGTGGTGTATATCCATAATCTGGGCCTATAAAACAAACCATGTAGAGGTACGTGGATGAAAATGGCAGAAGCAAAAAACTGTTTCTGAAACATTCTGAGCGCATGGTGAAGAGTCAGTCCCAGGGGGAGCGCTTCAAAGAAATGACCGCCATTAACGGTCATTTCTTGCTACATCAACGGTCATAATTTGCTACATCAAACATGATGTAGCAAATTTGTGCTTCATCATGGTTGATGTAACTGTAGGTCATAACTCACATTATAACATGATCATAATATAACTGTGATACTACATTACACATGATCGTAGTTGATGTGACATGTCATACAACAACTTGTTTCTTCACCATTTCTACTAAATACTGAATTGAAACGGATGAATATAACGTATTTTACTTCATATTTTTTGGATTTTTCTTAAAAAATATTTCTTTCTTAATTCTTAAATTTTCTGGTCAAAAACCCTGATTTATATTCATAAGAATTCCATTTCTGAAAACAATAAATGGGGGATAACAGTACAGTCAATAAATACTTAATTGATGTACACACACAGACACACAGAACTGAAGTCAGGTGGGCATGTAACAATGCCCATTCCTTTTTAAAGTTTTACGGTGATGTTTGGATCACTGTAAGCATCTACTGCCACAACGAAACATTCGGCTAGACTTAGGTTGAGGAGATCAAATAAGTTGATAGGTGCTGTTTAAGAGGGTGTTAGTCTGAAGTAAGGCAACTCTAGGTAAGTGCATTGACACATTGTTTGACATGTTTTTCTATCCACGGGCCCAGGGTTGAAGCTCCTGTCTGTCATCATCCTGATGGTCTTCTTCTCCATCTCCCTCCTCCTACAACCTGGGCTCTTCCAGGTTTCCACGTATGGAGATGCAGTAAAACCTTCCTGTATTCATGGATGGTGGGTAAACTGCTATGTAAACCAAAACCTCAGAGCTGCAGGAGTAGTGGGGGGGTGAAGATGTCTCCACTGGTGCCCAGGTCAACTCAGACAAACCTGGGAACCTTTAGGGGGATCCTTCAACATGTCTGTGAGGTCTTTCAGGACAGCTGTTGTCGGACGGTCACCACTGATCACTAGTTTGGTTGGTTTGGACCAACAGCTGAAGACTGAAGCATAGAGTGCAGGCCGTCATCCTGGCGCTCAGAGAAACTCTAATCTACCGCTGACACCAGGTCACTGCTGCCCTGAAGGTGGAACACAACAGGATGATGTCTCGGCTTGACGCGTTGAACACATCAACACAAAGGTTCTTCTTCAGAATGGTTTTCAGACTGTTTGGAAGAAACAGAAAGCAAGGTTCAGTCAGTTGTTAGACATCTGGTCACTTGTTGCAGCAAGTGTTCTGGTTAATTCTTCACTACTGGCATTTTCTAAAAGCCAAATGATCTTTCATCATTAATATTATGATCAATGATTAAAAAACTGGGTGCCACATTACCTCTTATGTACACAGAAACTGCAGAGTATTCAAAAGAGAAAGATCAGCAGAGTGTAGCAATCAATATTATAATTTAAAAAAAAACAAAAAACATTAGAATGTGTCTAAGTCCCTCAACATGCAGATTCTCTCCCTAGCTGGATGTCATCCAGAAACAGAATCAGAATAGTTTATCAATCACAGGGGGAAATTATTGATCCACCAAAAGGCATCAGCTGTTTTCCAATTCCAATGTGTTACGTCTTTCCCATTTGGCCAATGCTAAGTTGTCTCTAGTCTCCAAGTACAAGAAAATAATGTAATCCCAAAAATAAATCAATGTTAGACAATGTTAGAGAGTCAAAAGGGCAAAAAAACAAACCAAAAAAAAAAATATTTTGCTGTCCTGTCTGACTCATTTAGTAACGAATCACCTTAATTTATCAGGAACTTTGATCTCAGCCCTGATTTTGCACATATTTTACCAAATGGTTGTAGCCAGTGTACTCTTCTATGCTGATGTGTCCCAGGTAGCTTAGTATCAGTAAAAAAAAAAAACTAAAAAAAAAAACTAGTGAAAAAAACGGTTTGCTCATTTGCTCCTAGGGCACATGACATGGCACACCCACTGCTTCTAGTCTGCAATGTGTGGTAATGCATATTCAACTAGTGATAGGTTAAATGCAGAGGTTCATTGTCAGTATGTGTTTGCATGTTCACATGTAAAATATATACTGACAAAGAAAGATTCTTAAGTTCTTTTTATGGACCTGATGAAAAAAGTAAATTTCCCCCTGAAGATCAATAAAGTTGATCTGTATCTGTATCATGTATGAGATACTAGTGTGTCAGTCATTACACTCCTGAAAATTCAACCAAACCTGTTAGGTTGAATTTTCAGAAGAGCCAAACACCTGGACAGACAGACTGTACTGGAAAGAAATCCCCCCCCAAAAAACTGCACTTTCCACACAAATAGAAACGGAGGTTCAGCCAAACGTGTGCTTTGTCATCATTAGAGCTAATAGAGCAGGGGTAGTCAACTAAAATTTAAAGAGGTCCAGTTAGAGCAAATTTCTTGAAGCAAAAGCCAAGAATATCATAATGTCTAAGTACTTTGTGTGATATATATTTAAGTAGCCTGGTATTCATAACAACATTTGCATGTAATCAATACCTGAGTGACCAATCAAATGAATTCAGTCTGATTCAAAACTTTTTGACAATATTTATTGTCACAAAACAAAGAATTGAACACATATGTAGGACTGCAGATATGTATAATGTTCCCTCATAAATTAAAGTAGGGCTGCATTTGAAAATAAGAGATGATAATAATCATAATCATAATAATTGTGTATGTTTAAATAAAGTGTTTAATTTCAGAAAAATAAAATTAAGGGAGGAAAAGCTTGAATTTTCCCTTTTTTGTTTCACATCTTGACTCAATACTCTGAAGCAGCACCCCTAAAATTTAAAAGATTTGTTTTTGTAATATGTTAACAACAAAAATACAGCACCCCCGCCTCCCATACACGCGCACACCCACACACACACACACACACACACACACACACACACACAAACACACACACAACCCTTTTCTCGAAAATGGTTTGATCCGCCCCTCCCACCTTTCCCCAACTCGGACTCTGAGCTCTCAGACCAATGTGCTGCCTTCCAGAGTTGGTAAGATACAGTATCTGGCTTAAACCAGAATATGTGACACATTTATTTACTTCTACCACTCAATACCAACACATTATTATCATCACTAGTCCTTATTTTAGCTGCATTGAAATGTTTATGTTGTTAGGTAGGAGTTAGCTGATGTTTTCCATGACTAGTAAACGTTCCAGGTGTTCAGTCAAATTTGAACTAGAGTGACAGAAGCTGCTGTTGTATTATGTGCATGTGTTAATATTAAAACCAAGACAGACAGACAGACAGATAGACAGACAGAAAGACAGACGAACAGCCTCATCATGGATATAACAGTGATTTAAAAAAAAACAACAACAAAAAAAAACTAGAGCCAGGTTTAGGTAAGAGTGTAAGATCAAATGGTGTGACTTCATTTTCCACAGCAACCAAATATCATATTAGAATGATGTTGTAAAATGGATAAATGTATCAGTTTATATCTTTTATAAGATAGAAAATGCATTGTTTAGTTATTTGCCTGTTGGTTAACAGTACAAAGAGATAGAGGGGAGCATAGAAAGGGCTTTATTTATTAGTATTAGTATTTTCTCATATTTATGTAATTTTTCATCTAGTTGAATACATTATATTTGTGTATGATTAACAGTGCAAAGAGGGAGTCCATCCACCTCGAGCCTATAAAAGACAATGATGAGTACGGGCTCTGAGGCCTGTTATAAACCTCAATGCACCATGATGAACAAGACATACATGAAAGTGGCAGCAGCAAGTCTCTTCTTAGTCTCAAACGAAAGGCAAGATTTTATCTTGAAATAAAAACCCAATTTTAGTTTCAGTCTCCTTAAAAGTTGCTGTATGTGAGGGGGTGAAAGACATTGAGTCATCAATTAAAATACCAAGATGTCTGTACTCAGATACTTGCTCAAATTGAGGGCCGTGAGCAGTGGTGCCTAAAGGAAGGTCCTGAAGCTTTGACTTGGCTTTTGAAAATAACATGGCTTTTGTTTGAGATGAATTTAAAACCAGTCTTAAATCATAAATTCTTGATTGAACAACATTAAAAGTGGCTTGAAGCTGTGTGGAAGCCAGGCAGGGTGTGGATGCTGAGGTATAAATGACTATGTTATCTGCATAATAATTAAAGTTAGTACCAGAAACGTTTTGAGCAATATTGTTGATGTACAAAATAAATAGTAGAGGTCCAAGGACTGACCCCTGAGGTACGGCCTTCTTCACTGAGTAAGTCCAACGTCTGTCCCTTAACTTGTACACACTGTGTTCTATTAGTGAGATAGTTTTCAAACCAGCTGACTGCATCATTAGAAAGTCCAGTGCTAATTAATCTCTGTTTTAATTGTAGGTGATCCACTGTGTGGAAGGCTTTGGAGAGATCAGTGAAAGGCTGCACAGTATGGTTTATCATCTATAGAATCAATGAAATCGTTTATGACCTTTAAAGCTGCAGCAGTTGTGCTGTGTGATTTCCTAAAAGCAGATTGAAAGACACATAATACGTTATTATTATGAAGAAATTCCTTGAGTTGATGACTGATGAGCTGTTCCAGAACCTTGGCCAGGACGGTTATTTTTGAGATAGGATGGTAATTCTTAAGCATAGTGGGGTCACCTCCTTTAAGCAGAGGGAGAACAAAGGCTGACTTCCATATACATGGAATTTAATTTGTTAAAATAGACAGATTAAAATTGTATGTTAAAGGGGATGAAAATGTACTGTTAAACGTATTAAAAAAAAGGCTCGAATTTATCAGGACCAGCTGATTTAGATGTAGCTTTGTGGACCTCAGAAACGTATACTATAAATTATTTACTATATACTTTAGGGTTCATCTTGTTACTTCTTCCAGCAGTTGTACCATCAATAATCATCAGTGTCATACTCAGGTCATAACACTGCCTCCAGGTTTGATCAGGAACAAGGTAGTTTTGGATCATGAACTGTTTCTATCCTTCACTGTACTTTTCTTTTACCATCGTTGTACAAGATAATCTTGGTTTCTTCTGTTCAGAGAATCTTATTCCAGAGACAGGAAGGTTTTTTTTTTTAGATCTAGCCTTCCTGTCCTTGAGTGTCAGCGGTGGTTTACACCTTACTGTTAACTCTCTGCATTTCCGTTCATGAAGATGTTTCTTGATTGTAGTCTTTGACAATGACACACCTACCTCTCTAAGTCTATTCTTGACTTGGCTGGTTGTTGTAAAAGGGTTAATAAGAGTCAGAAGTCACAAACAGCTCAGCTGAAACAAAGCTTCACAAGTTTCTGGTGGTCCATTTCTCGCATTTCCCCTCTTTACTAACAGTGGTTGTTACTTGGTGAAAGCTCCCTGGTTGACTAGACCAACACTAAATGACACAAACCATACACCTTTTGACCATGTTTTCCGTACACACTGATAATGGGATGTCATCTGCAAACAACCTATATGGATTTCCTGGAACAGAGACCCTTTACTGTTGCATACCTTAAAATTTATATACACACAGAATACAACAAAATGCTACCTGAAACATTTAAAACAATGGAAAACAATCATCCATGTCACGTATGTGAAGTGCAAGAGGAATCCTTACGTAATCAAAGTTAATATATCACTGACTATTGCACATATATGTAAGGACTCTGTCACTGAAGACATGGTTGGTGATTTATTATGTTAATAATTACACAACTACAATACAGACCTTTTTGTACAATAGAGGACTGACCTCTGTAGTTTATATAAGACAGTATGAAAACGTTCAGCTCCTCTAATACATATAGACATGTTGAAAATTGAATCACTGGTGCCTGTTGTGTGTAGGCTGAATGTCAAAATGTCTCGTGCAAAAAGACAGTTGTATTTCTTATTAAGTTATTCAGTGTACACCACTTCGTCATCTTGAGTCCTACATGAAGTTAAACAAGATCAATAATTGTGGTTTCTTACCCATTTTGATCCCTGGTGGGACTCAGTAGCAGCTCATGACAAATGGGATCCACCAGGTTGAGAAAAGTTGCATTTCTTATGCAAAATACCAGTCAGTGGTATTCCCTGGAGAACCAAATCCAATCAGAAGAGGCAGAGGGGAAAATCATAGTTTCTAAGACAAAAAGGTTTAGACTTTTTATTAAAAAGATCATATTAAAAAGTTATTTTTAGATATATAATTAATGCAATCTGAAACAATAAATAGCACTTTGTCCTTGTGAGGTGGGGGGTGGG
>JAPQRQ010036888.1:0-10325 GCA_037367365.1 Apogon talboti | reverse complement strand
GGATCTTTAACCATATCTGAGATTCCCTGAATGAAAAGTGCATTACAAATAAAATGTATTATTATTTAATACATATATCTGAAATGAAAACATAGGATACATAAGATAAGGATAATATTTGATACTGATTGTAAGACACTGAGGAACATTTATATTACATTTAGTGACAGAACACACATTGCTCTTGAACATTAAAAACATCAGAAAATGGAGGCGGGGCATCAGGAGCAGGAGGCGGGGCTCTTTATGTGATGATACTGTTGTAATTTGGAGGTTTCTGTAAACAACAACATGATCATAATTAAAATACACAAAAGAAAAACAAGTATTTGATGAGAAATCATGTAATTAATCTATTTGACCACTGGTAAAAACAAAGATAACATCAAGGCTCCATCTGAAGTCCTGTATCATCACTACATACTCAATGTCGGTGCTAATATTCAACAAACCTCTGTAAATAAATCTAAATATGCATTTTTAGATACTGTTGGCATGAAGTATTATGTTCACACACAGATCAGATAATGACAGTGACCAGTGCCTTTGTATATGTCTAAGATAATGACCATCACATGACATCACAGACCTCATACGGAGGGGGCGGAGCCACTGGTGGAAATGGTGTAGACCATGATGCACTGGGCGTTGACCACATGTCAGTGGATGAGGGCAGCTGTGCAGTGGGTGGAGTCTGGTGTGTAGGTGGAGTCTGTGTAGTTACTGTCGGAGCTCCGAATAATCGGGCGATGGTGAAAGCCTGATAAATAAATATGAGCAAACGTGGTATAAAAATTGCAAACTAACCTGAATGCACATTAACAGAGTTTTAGTTTATATTTTTAGTCTTTCTCACATTTAAAAAGGTACGGTTGTTATTTTAGTTTAACAGATTTCCAGAGTTACAGGTCTTGGTTTTAGACTAACTCACATTTTCATAGTTACAGTTTTAGGGTCACATTTACACGGTTATGGTTCATATTGTAGTTTAACACATATTTACATGGTGACAATTCTTGGTTTTATGCTAACTCACATTTACATAGTCACTACTGTGAGTATGACAGTATCATATTTACAGTCATGTCTTAAGCCTTAATTGTGCGGGGTTACTTTAATCTGTTGACCACTGGTACATTTCTACAGGATAAGCTAAACCTGTTTTTTTTTCCCTCAAATTTACTGATATTATTCAATGATTCTGATGTGAAGGACCAGTACATCACTTGCAGATAACTGTTCTACAGGTCATCCGCATCATCTGCTGGTGGATTTAAGTTTATACTTTCAGGTAACTTCCATTCCATATCATGACGTGAACTTTCTGATTTGCACCCAGATCACTTAAAACATTAATTTATCATCATCATCAGCCAACGTGATCTGGAAATGGGTTGAATAAATCATAGAGATGTTGATTCCCATAGGACTAATATTATCACAAGGCCTATGTGATTAGTCAAATAGGGGAGGTCATTTGTGGTGGAATTTTTCTCACAGAGGTATTAAGATCACAGATGAATGACCTTCATAAATTATTACAAATAAGTGGTCCACAGGTAGTAGCAGTCCCGTACAAATAGGACTTAACTCACATTTATGCCCTTTTGGTTCTTGGTCATATTTACACAGTTGTGGCTCTTTCACTTCTACTCAAACTCACATTTAGAACTAAGGTTCTTTTGACTGATATCCAGAGTTATGCATAGTTCTGTTTTAATTTAACTCACATTTTCAGAGTTTTGGTTCGTCGTACAGCAGCCTCTGGAAACCATACCAGACAGAGCCATTTCCATCAAAGAAAGAATGAAGCATAGCCCAGAAAAAATTGTGACTTTTTCGTCGACGTCCTGAGGAAAAACAACAGAACGAAGCTTTAAGTAGAGTGTGGATTTCTGCCTCTAACTCTCTTTAAACTGAAATCTCAAGAAAAGTTCATAATAAAAGGTGGTCAATAAGAGGTCACTTTAACAGCTTCAGATCGTCGGTCCGTCACAAAAGTCTGAGAGTAACAAAAATAGAATAGAATAGAAGCTTTATTGTCATTGCAGAATTAGAAATAAACATGCAACAAAATTTACTGTACCATACCTGACCCGAAAAAGTAACCAGTAATAATTACTTAAAACCACACATACACAACACAATCATGCATAATAAATATGTATAATAACAACAAAACAGCATAACAGCAATTGTACTGATGTCCCTGTATTGCACATTGAAATAAATGGGTACATAATCAGGAATGTTTTGGTTTGTTCAGCTCAGTGTTGGCTCTAGGATAAAAACAGTTTGTTTTTTCCCTTCCGTGCCTCTATGTAGTTTGTATATGAGGCTGTCAGACACATTTTCACAGATACTGATCCATCCAATGTATGTAATGCACTCATAGAAACACAAGGAAAAATACAAATTTACACTTTAAAGTGACTTTTCCAAGGCGATGACTTGCTCAAAGACAGATGAACTAAACAGACTCACCCAATTACCCATATTATTAATAAGGTCGCAGATGTAGAGGACGGCGGCGACACAGGAAACCAGAGCTGACATAACACCGACGATCTCCGCTTTGTCCATCTGTGGAACAGAGACATGTCAGCGATCTGAACCAGCTGACTGACTGTTGTCATCGTTTTAATGACTTACTGACCAGAGTGCTGTCCTTTCTTGTAAGAGCGGAGAGTGTCAGACCTCCCGTTACCATGCACTGTGGGAAACCAGAGACAAAACAACTGTCACCTGAATATAGGAGATGATACTTTAACATATGAAACAACTGAACAGATCACACCTGAACATCAGAGATCAGCTGAGATGAGGACTGACCAGAGGCAGGATGTGTTACTGATTATTATAGTTTTTCATTTAGATATGTCTTTGTATGTAATAAAGTTCTTCAAAAGCAGATGTAGCCTTTAACTTCCTCAGATCTACTTCGCACTTGGTATTTTCTCCTTCTGCGGCTTAAAATAAAAAGAATATGAAAGCTCAATAAGAATAAATAATTAGACATTGAACATAACAGGTCTGAGGTCGAGAACATCCCAGATATGAATACAGATGAGTACAGCGAAGGTGACTGAAGCAACTAAAGGTGAAGGCTTCATTTTTACCCATGAAGCCTTGAAGTCAGTCTCACTCCCCACGACACAAGAACAAACTGTAGACATTAGGAGTATGGAGGTGTTTAGGAGGCCGATCATGTCACCATTAAAGAGGCCGTTGGATCTTCAGAACTTTCCTGTCCTGCTCCAGGCTGTGATTAAATGTTTAGGAGGCTGTATGAGGTTGCATAGAGTGTTTTTCCTGGCACCTCACAATGTGCATATGAGCTCCTTTTCAGCTGTTTTTTCATTTTATCCTATTTTTACTTTTCATATGAGAATTGTGTGTTTTTACATATACATTAAAATACTGATTTATACTAGAAATCACGCATCTGTTGACTCCTTTTCATTTTCCATTCCAATCAAATATTAAACTGTCGTCCTTTCAGAGGGTCACATCCTTGCAGTCAGCCTCCTGATTGACTTCCGCAGTGGTCTGGCCTTCACTACTGGTTTCCAGCTGCCCTCCTGATCCTCAGACCAGCATAGAGACGCCTACCTCATGTCAGTCACACTCTGCTTGTTAAGTCTCACTTCATAGTACTATAAAACTCATTTCCTGGTTCAGTCAATTACAGTGGTGCCCTGTATGCTCATTTACTTCAACTTAGTTCTTAAATGAGGTACCAGTTAGGCTTTCAGAATGGGATAAATTAATCTATTTCCACCAAATACAGTGATATAACTGCAGTAGATTGCAAGTTGAAGTGTCTTAAATCCTATTTTAGTTCCTGCGTGTGTCACTTCCCTTCATGCTCAGTTGTGTGTTGACATAAAGTATCAACTTATATTCTTTCCCCTGAACTGGACAGAACTAATAAAGGTCTGACATATGAAACATCAAAAGCAAAGTGGGTCCATAAAGATCTGGTTTGGCAGATGCAGTGGAAAGGAATCTTTTCAACTTTATCCACCTCCTCTGCTTCTTCTTTATGTATTTAATTCATGTTAAAGATGTAATATGTTCAGGGTTTTATTACAATGTGTTATATTATATATGTAAAATATTAGTAGACTTATACGGTGGTGGCTTAAAGTTAACAGAATAAACAAAAAAAATAAAATAAAATCATAGTTATTTGATTGACCTTTAGTTGTCAGCTCAGACGTCAGTATTTAAACACATGATTCTGATTCAACATGATGATGCAGTTTTGGATTAAAATGTAATGAACATTTCAAACTCACAAACACAGGTGATATGACAAACAATCCACTCTTAACAGCCAAAGTGGCCTCGTTTGCAGCGATGATGGTTCCGAAACAGAGGGGCAACGTAGAAACCACTACCATAATTGACTGCAGACAGGGAAACAGATTTTACAAACAAACAAGATGAAATAATACAACAGATTATCATTGAATTTGTGATTAATGGCAGCTTTAGTCTTGAATTTAAATCAGTAGTTACAATATCACTGTACTACTAATGCTGATCAGCTACTGAAACAGCATCCAAACGTAGGTCTGGGCAATACAGTCAAACAAGTTATCAGTCAATAAAGACAACTATCATAATAAATGTAAAATCACTATTTCTTTAATGAATGAAAGTTGGAGAAATTAGTGGTATGTGGTTTTAAACTATTCATAGAATGAATAGTTGAAGAAGATGAAGGCAACATAAAACAGGAAACAACACAGAAATGTAAAAGATGCAACGAGATGAAACATGTTATGTTATGTTCTTCATTCAAGAAGACTGTTAAAAAGATGTGTGTGGAATGGAGTTATTCAGTAACAGTTATTTTCGAGATGAGGTTATTTTATATTTGTTATTTTTCCTGTCGATAATATGCAATGCAGAGAGAAAGTCTTGGAAATATAAACTCAGAACACGAATAAAACTGCACTCAGGCATTCTAATTATTTTCAGAGACATTGATGTGCTAGTTTACAATGCATTTGGATGATGTTCGATTGTGCCAAGTTAATTGCTTTGGCCTAAAATCTTCTAAATTTTCAGCAACCTGTTGCTCTGTATATTATTGTAAATGAAGTCGGGAAAGGTGCGGTCGTGGCAATGGTTTTCTCTGCACTTTTTAACTACGAATTTTTTTTTTTTTACAAGGTACTAATAAACGTCTTTGTTCTTTGCAAAACAGAATAAAATCCAGTCTGTCTAGCAATACAAATGATGAGGAAGAAGTATAAGAGAGAAGAGAGAAAGGCAGAGTCAATTTAAATTTACTTCCATCCAAAAACTAAAACTATATTTTACTTGTATTTGTATATAAAATACATGTAAAATAAACCCAATACTGTTATCATTAGAAAATATTACTAAAACGTAAAAGATGGCTTCCTCATCAATCTTGCATGAAATTGTAAAATCTATTGTAAACAAAACATTGATCCGTGGCTGCACAGTGTTATGTCCCAAATCCCTGAACCTGATAATTGATATTGTCATATTAAGCACCAAGATGCAGTCATTCATCTGCAGTGGATGGAAACAAAGGGTCACTCTTAGCTTACCGCTATCCCCACCAGTGACTGTCGTCTGACGGTGAGGATCATCTCACCGTTTCCCAGCACCGTGGACTCAACCACCACCGTTTCTCTGAACCTCGAATCCATGTCTGAGAGTAGAATGAAGCCGCAGATGTTTAACTGAGATCACAGTTAATCAATGATCGTAGATGACATCAGCTGATCAGGTCAGATGTGGATCGCTGAGGAGGAGTCATATGATGCCAGGATGGAATTCAAGCTGTAAAAACTGGATAAAGCTGGTCATCAGGTGAATCCGTGTTAACATTAACTTTATAAGACCTGGGATAGTTTTAGGAACCCCTGACTGACACAGTTTTGCATCTACGAATTTTCTGAAATAGTCTATGTGTAACAGTGGCTGAAAAATTAGATTTTTATTGTGTCTGCCCCTCACAAAGTTATTTTTTTTAAATTAGGATGATGTTTGTAGTCTATATCAAACCTACACTAAAGTCAATTTAGAGCATTTTTAAAATATCTGAATTTTCTTGGTGTTTTTCAGTGATTTCATTTACTGAACACTTACAAGTGTCCAAATAGATTTTTATGATCAGCTGAACATAAACAACAAATGAAACTTCATGAAACTATTCCAGTTCACCTCAGAGCTTCCACTGTGACTAAACAAAAGAACATGTGTGCTATCATCATCTTGAACACACTGATAATAATATATTATCAAAGTGACCAAGGGAAACATAAGGTAGATATAACTAGGCCAACTATTTGCTAAAGTTAACCTTTATAACTTGAGCAAAAGCATCCCCTCAATTGAAAAATAGCATTTTTAATGAATACAATTACACAATTACCAACTAATGAATCCCCTGAACACATTTGCCAATTTTTTTTTCTGCCAGTGATGCATGGAGAGTAGTGTAACGTTTTAGTAGGTAACTAAGTTCCAGAAATGCTCAACTGTTGAGTTTTGGACTACTTTGTGTGTTCTTACACTGTGGTTGTAATCTGACAGTACGCCAACATTAACTGGTACGCAGAAACTTTTTACTGTAAGTACGTGCCACACATTCTTTAATTTGACCATGCATGTGTACCAGTCTAAAGTCTAAAATCATAACCATTACCATTAAAAAAATAGATATCTTTAAACATTGTAGTTATCTCTTAATTAAATAGCTTAGCCGTGAACTGTAAGACATAAATGTTTATTAATATTATCAAAAACTTACTAATATAACAGTACCTTTCAGCATAATGTAATCCCTTATTAAAAGTAAAAAGGAGACATCTGTTAACAGTTACTTAATGTTTATTATTTTATTAATGAACATTTTTATCAACCAATTGCTAATAAATCATTTTACTCCATGCATAATATTGTGTCAGTTAACTGGTAGTTATTAATGCTTATTACCATATTACCTACTGTTAATAGCATCTTTATGAACTATAGATTATGTTATTAATTGATTAGCTACAATGAACATTATTAGTTAATTGATAATTAATTACATTTTATTAATCTTGTCTTTCAAGTCAGTTTTTGACTCTTGTCCCTCTTAATATGGGACATAATGGTTTGTTTAACCATTTAACCTTCAACTACATATATTCTCTCTATATAAACACATCCCATTGTAGAATTTGATGGGCTATTTTATGTAGTTAAATCATTTTAAAACTCATCAAATTATTCTTTTTGTTCATGTTGTATTTCATTAGTAAATAGAAATAATGAGCCGGGATATGTTCATTAATTAGTGCTTTGGGGTTTATTCTGTAGTGTCGACTGGTTGAATGTAAGCTATTTCTGATGTAATAAGTGTATGAATTAAGTGTTAATGTATGTGACTTTTGTCTCAGGAAAAAAAAATACAGACATTCAACTCAGGATTTAATCTGTGGCCACATTTATTTTAAAACATCTGAAAACCAAATACCAAAATATGTCTTTAACTGAGATCATGTTTAACAGTTAACAACAGTTGATATGAAAACAGTGTCTGCAGAACATGACAATAATGACATTAAGGAATATTCATTAGCAGTGACTCATTGAGAGCATAGTATTTATAACAAGAAACAACAATTTATCACATCAGAGTAGAAGACATGTTGATCAAGCTAGGTCTTAAAGATGAAATCCACCAGCAGAGGGGGCGGGGCATCGGTGAGTGGGCGGGGCTTTTCACAAAGTGCTTTCATTGCAATTTGGAGGTATCTATAAACAACAACATAAACACAATTCAAAATACAACATGGGCAAGGTTTACCTGCATAAAATATTCAGTGTTTTGCTGCTGTTCTGAATAACTCGTGGGTTTCCTTCACAAAATGTATATAAATGTGGCACAAAGCTTCACACAAAATGTGTTGATACATCACAACAGAAAGAGATGATTCGGTGACAGATACCAGAGTTGTTGTGTTTGACTTTTAGACTACAGCTAAATGACAGAGACAGGAAAAGCACTAGAGCAGGGGTGTCAAACTCACTTTAGTTCGGGCACCACATATAGGATATGATCTGTCAGTAAAATAATAACATAAAGAACTCTAAATAATGACAAAGCCACATTTTTCTTCACCATCTTAATAATCTCATGCTCATTGTGTTCGTGAGAATCTAATTATACTGCAGATGACTTTTTGATCCCTTTAGTTCTTTATTGTGGAAAACAAACTGACCCATTTGATCTCCTTTAGATTCAGTCACTCCTGTGTATTATTACAGAGACTGAGGTATGCTGATAATACTAACACTAGAGTGTTTTACCAAACTTCCTGTTTCCTTTAACATGTTAAACCCTGGGCCATTTGTTTCTGGTCAGAACCATTTCAATGTAACACAAAACAATGGATTAGCTGATAGAAGCTTCATTCGTATAAAACCAATTTATGATTGGAAAACAGCAAAGGCAAGAAAAAGGTTGTAATCATTGCTTTATGATGCAACAACTTTTATTTTTGTTCTTCTTTGGCTCGTTCAGTGAGTTTTAGAGCGAAATAGAGAAATAATGCTTGTACTGTTGAATCTGCTTAGTGTTAGCTTAGTGGTGCAAATTTGTCGCATTGGTCTGTTTTATTAAATTATTCATGAGATAGGCTGGTCTGGGCCTGTTAGTTTGTTTTATATATTTGCCCATTTAAGTGCTTGTTGTTTGGATTGTGCTCTCTTGGGCTTTTAGCTGACTTTCTGCTTACGTGGAGGCTACGTACAAGAGAAACTGAATTGTTATTCTCTGTGAACAGCTGCAGGTAGAGTTTTTGAGATTTAAGAGATTATCAGAAACTATATATGTTCTTACATCCCTAAATATTAGTGTGAATGGAAACAGTGCCATCACTGACCTCATGGACACCGGGTGGAGCTTGTGCTTCAGTGGGTGGAGTCTGACTTTTGGGCAGAGTCTGTCCATGTAATGTTTTAACAATGGTAACATGCTAAAAATTCAGAAGGATAAACAAAACTGTATTTATATATTTGAAACCCCATGATTTACAACATGAATAAACTTGAACACATCCTAACAGAGTGATGTTTCACCTCACCAACAGTACATACTTTAACTGACCTTTACAGAGCAACACCTTTACAAAATGATTCGACATAATACCTTAACACAGTGACAGTGCTTAGTTTAACTCACCTTAACAAAGAATTTTTTCGACATAGAGATGTGAAGGAACAGAACCATCTCCAATGATGTGAAAATGAGACAAATCCAAGATAATAATTCAGTTGGGTAACTGTCATCCTGATGAAAATACAACAGACATGTAAATATTATTTATGAGCGAGTCTGTTTAAAGCATCATGTAAAACCCCACATCAGAAAAAGTTGTTTATTTTGAAAAACAGTATGTTTCTCAAATTAAAAAGTCATTATGTTTTGTTTTGTTTTCAGAGTAAAGGTCAAAAACCACAAAGAAAAATCACTTTTTTCAGTATTTAGTTGAATTTAACATACCGCCCCACCTTTTTCTGATTTGAGGTTGTATCATTTAGTCGTAAAACAATGGGATTTTTCATTTATCATGTATGTCATGCATTTATTCTAGTAAGCACTTCACAGAATATCTTATTCATCAACACAAACAACACAGGTTCTGGAGAGTTTAACTGCAACCTCAGCTAAGGTGATGTTTTGCTCAAAAACACACTGACACCAAGTCCTCACCCTGTAGTGCCTGGAATAGATCGTATCTAGGAAGTAGAGGATGGTGGTAGCAAAGGAAAGCAGCACTGACAGAATGGCGTAGATGAATACCCTTTTCTCCTGTAGAGCAGAGACATGTCAGCACCTCTGATCCAGCTGAACTACCTGGACCCCAGCAGTTTTATCGCAATGATGAATTACCCACCATATCGCTCTTGGGCACTGACGAACCTGTAGCGAGCGTCAGTACCCCAGTTATGATGCACTGTGGAAAAGCAGAGATACAACAATTGCCACCTGAACATAGCAGGTCACACATGAACATAGATCAGACTTTTATATAGGACATCACCTGAGACATCTTCAGGGCTGTTGTCTGCACCTGTATTCATTTACTCCACCACATCTAGGAGATTATATCGTTCTTTCTACTCCACTATAGTTATTAGCTTTAGCTCTATTCAGTCACATTAACTGATTAATGGATGAATTTATGGATAAAACTCAGGAGGAACTCTTAAATAATAGTCTTTTCCCAGCTGCTCATTCATGAGTCAATAACTCTTAAGCCACCTCCTTTGGGATTCCAATTATA
>JAPQRQ010036887.1:0-10328 GCA_037367365.1 Apogon talboti | reverse complement strand
TAAAACTATATTATGACATTAGTCATTATTGTTTTGTATCCCAGACCCCTGTTAGAAAAGAAACACCTGGATTGAACATGTCCACATACTTTTGTCCATTTGTGTATGAGTTAGAGAGTTATGCTATGAGGATAACAACATGCATAACCAACAGTTGCTAAATATTGTCAATATACCTGGTTCTTTGCAAGATACATGAAGTTAAGTCAAACAACTTCAGGAAATACTATAAAATGTAATCAGTACGTACCTGTTATAGATAATATTATGTATCATGGTGGTAAAAATGGTCAGGAGTCTTCCTTTTGGCAGAGATTCACCCTTCTAATGGTCTAAAATTCTGCATATTTAAGGTTGTTTGTAAACTGAATTATAATGGCTTGTCAATTTTAAAAAGGAGGAGAGAATATTAGAAACGTCGGCCTATTCCGCAGCACTGTGAAGTCAAACCAGTTCATTGATTCACACCTGATTCACATTCATGTTCTTTTAGTGGACACATCAAAAGATCACTTCCCACTGCTTCACATTTCTAAATAAAACGGCGCCTCGGTGGTGTCACCGCTGCTCTGCCTTCGCCTCTGTTCTCATCCCTCCTTCCTCCGCTGCCTTCACTGCCTCCTCTCGCTTCTATCTGCGTCTTCACATCTCGCCTGGAGGCAGGTATTAATTGAAGGGTCCTTGTTATAATAGGTTCAAATTGTTAATCACACAGCCTTGTTAGAGAGCACTCTAATTGTAATTACAGATGCTCGTTAGCTGTGGCTCTGTCATTAATTCAACATTGTGACCTTGGTAATTACCACAGGCATACATGTATGTGCCAGTGCTGTTCTCCACTGTGAAAATAGTGGTGAAAAGCCAGTAATTTCTGGGAATCAAGAGGAACTGTTTGGCTTTGCAAGGAACAGACATGCATATTATTTATATTTTTACATTCTCTATAGAGATACAACCTCTGCAATCACAGCTTATTTGGAAATGTAACGCACCAGTGACAAATCAAGACTTTTAATCTAAAATGCAACAGCTTGTGTTGTGGGTTTATGCTCTCATCCTGTATGCCTACTCTGGTTACAGTCTCAGCAGGTTTTTATTTATGTATTTAAGGATCATGTGATAGGGTCAGATACAGTATGCATAGATAATCTGAATGGTATTCGCACAACACTTAGAGTGAATTCTAATTTGCTGATAGAAGTTGAAGTTGATTATAGTTGAATTAACCCTTAGATGCATAAGTGGGTCAAAAAAGACCCGGTGAGGTTGTTTTCTTGCAATATCTTTGAAATAAAAAGTTATTATTTCATATTTCAGGTTATTAACATCATGTCATTTAAAATTTTAACTTACCTTTTATAGATTTTATGAAATTGTAGATTTCTATTACTACCCCCAGCTTCCATAGGTGGGTCAAAATGACCTGCATTTTATTTTAACCCTATGCAGCGTACTCAATGAAATACTCTGAAATTCAACATTCCAACCTTCATGTGTTATTGGACATCATCATCTACCTCCTTGTCAGTTGCCGTGACAACAGTCTCCCTCCTCTTGCCATAAAACATCCGAGCAGCACTTGCTAAAAACTAAACACATGCAATAAAACAACTTATAAGGTCATAAACTGACAAAAATCACTCATATTCACTATTTACAGCCTCAACATGTTTATAAAATCTCTTTGAATCACTGTATAAAGTTATAAAAACCAACATGCTTCTGGACCTCACTGAGGCACAGGATTGACTCCATATTTAATGTTTGTGGAAATGACCAAAAATAGTCACTTGCCCAATAAAGGGTTAACAATTGATTCATTCTATAGGAAAACCAATTGACTCACTAACTGACTAAATACTATATATACTTTGCTTTTCAAATAAAAAAAAAAAATAAATAAAAATAAAAAAAAAAATAATAATAATATTTCACACACAAATCATTCTTTTGTGGACTAAAATAAAATACAAATGATTATTTTTAGCATGACAAACTGACAAAAGTGTCATAAAAACACACTGATTTCAACACGGGTCATTTTGACCCATTTTTTGGGAAGATTGGAGGGTTCTGACACTGTTGCATCGAAGGGTTAAAGATGCATACAGAAAAACAGGATGCCACACTTCCTGTAAAATGTATTTTTGTCACCTCACACAATCAGAGGTGCAACCAGTGATGTTGACTGTATACACATTGTTGTAGAACCACACATGTGTTAATTATGTACTGTAGCTGTTCTGTTTTCTTCTCACCCTGGCGACTGATAATTATGAGTCCATCATGGGAGAAAGTTGAAAACTAAAGTGAAAGTAGGAACCTAGAATCTGAAGCATATTTACTTTTTCATGTGTGTGTGTTTTTTTTTCTTTTCCTACCTGGTTGGTTCATACAGCTCTATGTATATCTATATGTAATTAAAAATAATTACATATATAAGTTACTGTGTGTTTTTACTCCACATGTACATACAGTATATTTCATGTAGGAGTTCAGTAGATCTGTATATATAAATATGGAAAAGGTCAACGTCATGGAAGCGGATGAGGAAACATATCTACATAATTAAATGATGTTATTTTAAAGGCGTGGAGGGAAACATGGTTCTATTTGCATTCAGATGGGTTAATGTTTGACAGTATGAACATTGTCTGTTAGAAGCCGGGAGATAAGTTATAAGGAGAAAGGATTAAGGTGTCAAGAAAGTAGGTTTTTATTTACCCAACACAATAACACATCTGTAGTACAGAGTTAGCTTTTTGAATATTTCAGTACTTTTACTAGTACTTTAGTAGCATATGTATATTTAATATTTTATCTTATAGCTTTCATACATTGCCTATATTTTTCAGTATTTTCTGTGATATTTTTATACAGTCCTTTTTTGTACGAATTGGTTTTGCTGCTAAACAAATGTTCATTGTTCCTGTGACAGTGACAATTTAGATCTATTCTATTCTATTCTATTCTATTCTATTCTATTCTATTCTAATATAGAGGATACATATTTTACAGTGTTAATATGTATCCACTCCATATAAACTTTGTAATAGTCATTCATTCATTCATTCATACATTTTCTGAACCACTTAGTTCTCCAGAGGGTCATGGGACTATAAGGTTAAAATAAATCAACACCAACTCAGGTAAACTAATATGAAATGATCCAGTGTGGTTAACTGGACTTGAACACATGCTGTTAAGTGATTCCAAATGAAATAACCCTTTTGGTTTATCAAACTCATGCACAGTGGTTGTATTTCCATGTTGTGACTGCGGTCATCACTATGGCAACCATTTCATACAATGACTAAAATAATGGTTAATATCAATAGTGCCTGGCGTTCATATTTTCTTACAGAATTTGCAGGTATAATGTATAAAATGCGCAGCTAGCACCAGGATGGAAATGAACTGTATTTATACCTCAGAACTAATTCCACCATCCTTTGTGTCTCATTTGTTTCTTGCAGGCACTTCCTCTTTAAGACAGGTACAGGCACCACCCCCCTCTTCTCCACGGCGACTCCTGGATACACTATGGCAACAGGATCAGTGTATTCTCCGCCCACCAGGCCGTTGCCAAGGAACACCCTGTCCCGCTCTGCCTTCAAATTCAAGAAATCCTCCAAGTACTGCTCATGGAGGTGAGATCCGCAGCGCCTCATGGTTACTATCACCACAGGCAAATCACCCCCTGGTTCTGTCTCTATACTTGGAACATAATTGCATTAGCAGCTACTCATTTATCAGCCAAAGTGTCAGTTTACAAGAATCAGTTATTTGCTGTGTTGGAATAACTTTAATTTAGAAGTGTCTGTGACAGGTTCATTTGCAGCTTCCAACACCCTCTATAGCAGGGATGTCAAACTCATTTTAGTTCAGGTTCCGCATTCAGCCCAATTTAAGCTCAACTGGGTCAGACCAGTAAAATAATATCATAATAACCATAATAAGAGATAATGACAACTCCAAATGTTTCTCTTGGTTTTAGTGCAAAAAAATAGCATTAAATTATGAAAATATTTGCATTGACAAACTATCCAAACCAAAAAGAGATGAATAACCTGAAAAATTTAACATTTATGTAGAAAAATAAGTGCAATTTTAACAATATTATGCCTCCTTTATACATGTGCATTACAGATTTAATCTACAAAGGCACAAAACATTTAGTAACAGGTAGAATATTGTTAAATTTGCACTTAATTTTCTTTAGACATTTCAGGTTCATATTTGATGCAAACATTCAATGATTCTTTGTTGTCAGTTCACTAGATGCACAGAAGATACAGAGAATTAAGATACCGTTTCTCTCTCACCTTGTTAAAACAGAATACGAATAAATAAGCGGTATAAGAATAAACTATAGCAGAATATAAAGTGTACGTGTCAGTCTATTTACAGTAGCAGCAGTAGTAGAATACAGTAATGGTTCTGAGGTGAGGAGGTGCATAACGGAACCAACCAGTAATGGAATGTTTATAATAAAACGCAGAAGACAGTCTGTTTGTTCAGGTTATTCAGGTTTTATTGTTAAAGGGTAGTTTGTTAATGTAAATATTTTCATAGTTTAATGTTATTTTTAGCAGTAAAACAAAGAGAAACATTTTGGACTTGTCATTTATGGGCATGAAGTAATATTCATTTTTGGATTCATTATTTACAGGTCATTGTTATTATTTTACTTTAGATCATATCGGTCTGTATTTAGAACCTGAACTAGTTCAACACCATTGACTGTTGATATCTTCAGTGTCATTTTTGTACTTCATTCATCCCTGAATCGGACCCTGTGGTGGGCCTGTTTTGGCCCGCGGGCCGCGTCTTTGCCACCCCTCCTCTATAGACTCCAGGTTCCAGTCTGAGTCTGAAGGCGTTCATCAAAGCGTTGTCACTCGGCGTTTCCTGAAGGCGTAGTGTAGAATTAACGCAAGGAAATAACACAAAGTACAACCAGATACGCTGTAGATTTCATTACATTCTGACTCCTCTGAAAGCTGCGGTTACACAGCGAAAATAATCACTGATAGAACCGTTCCAAGAACCTTTTGACAACCTTGTAAGCACAAAGATCTCTCAAGGATCTCTCATGGGTCTTTCTTAATTCTTGGGCAATAATTCTTTTGGAACATTTCTTTCTGGGCTTGTACAAAGAGGGGAGATCAGATCGTTTTACACAGCACAAACCCCCCCAGTGGGTGTAATGTAATATTCTGTAGAACTGATCACGCTTTGGCATCGGCGTGTCTGTGGAAAAACTCAGTCCACTCTATATCACATCCACCCGGTTTGTGAGGTTCAATATGCACAAAATGCCGGCGCTCATACTTGCATAACTTCTTTCCCAGCCTTTCTCTCCTGGTACAGATGTCTGCTTTTATGTATGTCTCCCCTGCCTTTGGCTCCTTTTCCCATTTAGACTTGACTTTCTTCGCCGTACGCTTGTATTCCCTACTTCCCTGAGTCTTTCTTCACTCTCTCCTCTTATCTCCTCCATCCGCCCTCCCAGTCCTTCTGCCTTGTCTCTCCCCGCAGCTAAACAAGCCAGCAGCCATGTAGAAGAGCACTCCCTGACTTATTGCAGAGCATTGATTTGAGCAGCACCCTCTGCCCTGATCTAGTGGTTTTTCAGACTTTTACACTTCCACTTTCAGAAAATGACACTTCCAGCTACTCTAATTTTGCAAGAGAAGAAGAAAAAAAAAAAGAAACAAGCCGAACTGTCTGAAAGTCTGAAAAAGTATAGATTCTCTAGTAGGACAGGGGAAAAAAAAAACAATGAAGCTATTGAACCAAACGTCCTGTAGAGCGGGGATTTGGTGTCCATGCTGAATATGCAAAGACGTATTTAATTTATCTGAGTGATTACGGTGCGTTTTATCCCAACTAAAGCCTTAGGATGACGATACAGAATCGCAGCTATTGAAAGGTAGAAGAGACGGGATCTTTGGAAACGCCGCCTTCCGTCCGTAAAGAGACGTCTAGTTCACGCAACTGCTCGATTAGTTCGACATCTTAATTTATGGAGGACCGCTGGATGGCAAACTGCAAACAAACACGGGCTATGCTACTGCACTGATGGAGCATCTGCGACATAATGGACAGGAGGTTCTGAAGCTCAGATTTATGTCCAGACCTTCTCAGCATCTCCGTGATTAATGGAGCCATAAAAGCAGCAGCCAACACGGAGACGCTACATTCTGATTGGCTATAAGGAGAATTTTTACATATGAGAGGAAGGTTTTGTACTGCAGGAAATAGCCCGAGCAGAGAGCGGCTGACTAATGCACCTGTGACCTCATCCCCTCGTTTCTTAAAGGGAAACAGTGTAAATGATGTAATTAGATCAATGGCTTCTTCATCATCGTCATCATCTTCGTTAGCAATTTCTTCAAACATCTTTTCTGACAAAACTACTGGTCAGATTCATTTCAAATGGTATATGTAGCTTCCTTGGGGCGATGCCTACAAAATCTATTAACAGTTTTGAAGTATGTGGATTTTGAGTTTCTGACGAATGTTTGGAACAGTACACATGTGCCTTTACTTATAACGGTCCATATTTTGATGGTTTATAACATGTAAATGGTTACAGATATCAGTATAGTTACTATTGGGCACTGATAGAAGTCATATATGGACTTTCATTTGGGTCCATGACCTTTGACCTTGAGTGACTTTGAAAGGTCAAATTCAAGGTCACCAATTTCAACACTCTTCTTCTCTGAAACAACTGGTCAGATTCATTAAACAAAAGTATGTATCTTCCTTTGGACAATGTCTGCAAAGTTTGTTCACAGTTTTATAGATATTTAGATTTTTTAATGTTTGACAAATTGTTTAAATATTAAAAATGTGCCTTTACTTATAATAGTCCATATTTTCATGACTCATAACATGGAAATGCTTAGAGATATTAATATTTTTACTATTAATCACTGATAGAAGTCATATATGGACTTTGATTGAATTAGTTGAGTTCTCCTCCAGTGAAAGTACCACCCACTTCTATTGGCAGACTGATCTCCTGCATCCAGACCACAGGACTGGAACATAGAACAGAACCTGACAACCTCACACATTCAACCTGATATTTATTCTTGATTGAACATGACGCTGTGATACAGAGACATTTGTCCTGTTTTTTTTGTAAAGATGCAAGTAAATATTTGCATGGTTTTATATATGTAGAAAAACTCGCTCCAGTCTGTTACGAGTCCGATTGTGTAGGACGGTAAAACCCTCTTCACACAGAGTCCAGGTGTACCTATTGGCATGGAGCCAGGCAGAATTATGGACCTCTAGAATATAAGAAAAATCCTCAATTCAAGGAACACTTAGGTGCACCTTCCTCATGTTCAGACATTCACACTCTCATTAATGATGGTTTGTGTAAATCCAGTCCATTATGTTTCTACAAACCATGATTCTATGTTATTTCTAACCAAAGCCAGCGCGTTAGAACCAGCTAGGAGAACGTTGTTGTGTTTCTTCAGTTGAGAGGAGCTGGTCAGGGGGTACGGCAGCTGTATAACAGTCAGGGTTTTATAACAAATGAAACCAGTGAATCTTGACGTGTAGTTCAATGCACTGCCGAAGGTTTTATGGTTTGTTTTTGTACTTTTCTGTCCTGTGGGGAGTCACTCAGACACTGTTATTGTCAGGATGAGGCTGTTTATATTATAGTTAGATGATGTCTGATTTTTGTGAGCTCTTCAGATTCAACTCACTGCCTCTACCAATGGATGAAAAGTTAACCATGTGCGGTAATTATAGAATATTGAAGGCATTCAGCCGTGAGGGCAGTGAAGATTCACACTCCTTACCTTGAGTAGGTTTTTAGGTTTATAGAGTAAAAACACTTGAGTTAGAGAGAGAACAAGAGTGTGGCTTGGTTTATCATAGTTTAATACAGTGTCAATCTTTTTTTTTTCTTTTTTTTTCACACTTTTGCAGATATTTCGTGTATTAAACCAAGCCTTGGTATCTTTATTTAACCCCAGCCAAATATAGTCTGAACTTATGCATAAAAGCTGCTGAATAACTGCATATGAATACAATAACTGCAGAGGTGGAAATAAGTTACAGCACTAGGTTTGAGTGTTTTTTTTTTTATGCATTCAAGGGGTGATGATGATGATGGTGATGATGATGATGATGGTGGTGATGATGATGATGGTGGTGATGATGATTACTGATATTACTGTTATTATTATTATTTTGCATCATAGAATAACCTTGCCATTTTTGTAAAGGAGTAGCAGAAGTATAAACGTATATGTTCCCATTACACACAACTCAAATTAATCTGTTTAAATGAAGAACGGAAAAGCACAAAACAACACAGCTTTATTTTTTTCTTTAAACACTGACATTATTGTCCTGGATTAAACTGCTGTTCCTCATTCTTATATTAATTTAAAAATTATATTATTTATATTCCTTTAAACTGATGTATGTTTTTACTTTGCTTTAATTCATTTGTTGGACTGTTCCATAATTGACTGTGTAAATACATCTGTATTAAACTGTGGTTTGTGTGTGTGTGTGTGTGTGTGTGTGTGTGTGTGTGTGTGTGTGGGTGCAGGTGTACAGCCCTCAGTGCAGTTGGACTGTCAGTGCTGCTCTCCGTCCTCCTCTGTTACTGCATAGGTAAGACCACTTTGTTTTTTTTCCATCCATGCCCTACACACTGTGCTTTGAAATCAGCATCTTTAACATATGCAGACACATTATTATGAAGTGTACATTCTTCCCGGCAAAGGTTGACAAATGAGCCTTTAATTCATCCTTCCCCTGATCTGTCCATTGCTAATCCGCCTGTTATCTGTCTCCTCTAATCTCCTCCATCTTCCCTCCATCTCTGGCTGCTTCTCTAGCCGTCATTCTGCTACTCCTGTTGCTGTGCTGGTTTTCGCTCTGTGCTATGAGCCCATCAGATAAACGCACTGCCAGGGTTTTCCTTCCTCCGGGCCGTTTCCCTCCCTTTCCAAATCGCTGCTTTCCAGGATGTGCTAAAGGTGATGGGCAGGCGAAATCCTAGGGAGATTTTATGCTCAATTTTAGCTGGAACCAACACTTAAACATGCTTTTTATATTAGGCAACAATAAACCTTTGGCAGACTCTGCTTTTGCTTTCAGCGTAACTTAATCTCGCATTTTTTACAGCAGATTTTAGCATTTTCTCTACCCGTACCTTCGCAGTTTCCACACTCACGTCAGCCAAAACCAGCCTTTTATTTATTTGTAACTTTTTTTTAAATTATTGAAATTGTTTGACCCCATCCCCGTTTTCTTATTCATAGATTAGCATTATTGAATGGTTTATACCTCCTGTGTTTCACTGTTATAGGGTCAAATAAAACTTCACATTTGATAAAACATCCTTACATTTCTCAGAAAATTCCTGCTTAATAGCAATGAAAGACAAGAATGTGTTCATATGGATGTTTGTGCGCAGCTGGACTTTCTTTTCATGGTGCCGATGAAAGGCAGGAATCTCCACCGTAGCACAGTAATAACCTGTCACACACGATGAGGTGCACGGGTACGTCTTCAATAATCCAGTGTAATTGTGCAGTGTGTGCTTTTCAGCACTTGCTTTGTCAGGTTTGTCTGAATCTCGATAAACCCAGCAAAGCCTGTGTTAAAATGTGTTTTTTAGTAAAACCTACATAAATATGCACATGCATTATGTGGTATAGTCAGGTTTTCTGCGTTTTTTTTTAAGCATCGAATCTGCTGAAATCCACTTAAATTAAAACAATTTAGGTTAAAATCCTCCTCTGATACAACACATATTCATCTCTCCTGTGGTTGAGTTTGCAGTTTACAAAACAGGTTTTCACTGATGGACAATGGTTTTATTTGTCCTTATACAGGTGCAGCCCAAACTATAGGAATACGGGGAATTGGGAAAGAAAAACTCTCGGAAAGAACAAAAAGACACACAAAAAAACTGCCTAAGGGAATGCCAATCTGAGTTAGGGGCCTTGGCAGTGGTTCAGCTCTGCAGAGGAGCTGCAACGTTTCTTCACTCAGGGAAAAAAACAAAACATCAGTTTATCAGTTATTCAGTAGATACATGGTAACAGCAAAGAAAGCAAAAGAGGATAGATACTGTTTGAAATCAATAAATAAACCTTTATGCACTCAGTGGACGGTCCTAAAATCAGAGGCTGATCAAATGAAGAACAGCCACTGGCGACCAAATCCATCTACTGATGTAAAATGTCTAATAATGTCTGATCCACTAATCCTATCAATACATGTCAGTAATTGGTGTAAAATACAGTTATTCATCTTTTCATGGTCATCAGATA
>JAPQRQ010036884.1:0-10338 GCA_037367365.1 Apogon talboti | reverse complement strand
CCCACCTGAGATCTGTCTAACCCTGACCCACCTGAGATCTAACCCTGACCCACCTGAGATCTGTCTAACCCTGACCCTAAATAATTAGAGTGGAGTATTGATAAGATTGGACGTTACTGATTTTCATAATGGAATTGGAGAGAGAAAAGTAGAAATGTTGTTTTGTTGATTTTTTTTGCCTTCACCAACTCTGTCTCTAAGACGTTCGTTTGCTGCACTTTTGTGATCGGAGGGGTGGGGCCTATGTGTAAAGGGTGGGGTGAGCTTGCCGTCACTCAGACATCCTAGAGACAGTGGATGGTGTTCACCCAGAACTAAAGAGGAAAGTGGAAGCTTCGCTGGACAACATAAGTCTTTAACATCAGGTCCATCAGGTCCAGGAGCAGAAATGAATAGTGTTCAGCTCATAGTTCATCTGTCCTTTCTATGTGATGTACATCTAGAACAGCCTCCAGCCCAGATACCAACACCAGGTAATGGTTCAATGTGACAGTAGACACTGATGCTTTCACTGTGAGTCGGCTCATAAATTCAGTAGCGATTAGTTCAAAACAATGCTTAATAAAGAGTATTAATAACATATTAATATACATCTAAGCTACACATGAGAAAATACAGCAAATAAATATGCTGATAATTTAAACTGTAACCCTGATGTAAAAAGACCCAACTGTTACAGACTGATAGAGATAAGACTATTGATCTCACCATGGGGAAATTTCACAGTTGACAGGAGCAAATACAAAAATCAAGTGCAGGGAAGACAGAAACTAGACTGAAAACATCCAGGTGTAGGTCTGACCCTAGAGTGGGTTAGAGTAGCTGGTAACCATACCCAAGCCTGACTATAACCCAGCCAGTGTATTTTCCATACCAGTGTGTCCTGTGGCGTCTCCATGAGGGCGGTGTCAAGGCGGTGTGATGGATTCTGGGCGGGGCTAACAGACTGAGGGGGCAGGGCTATAGAGGAGTTCTGTAAAGAGGACAACCTGAAGACCTGATCTGGATCTGGTTTCTCTCCTGAAACAAACATGTTTAAATGTGTGAAATCGTGGATGTGTCAGATCCAAACAAAGCCTTGGTAGAGTCGAGTACTAAATCCAGTATGACTCTGTGATCCATCAGGGTCAAAAGGTGTGTTACCTAGGTGACAGAGGTTCTGGAAAGGCGACCACAGGAAGGGGTTGAGAGTTAAACTCCTCTGGAAACACTCAGCACCTTTGGCCACTCGATCTGTCTTACTGCTCAGAGACATAGACATGTCATCAGAAAACAGACAAGACCAGAAGAAAGACTCGTCCATTACTTTCAGGATAAACTCCAACATGGTTCCATGGTCAATGATCTCTGCAGATCATCTTCAAACTGATTAATGACACAAATGAGTCAGTCAATCAGAAAACACCTGTATTTAAAAGATGGCAAGGGTCTGTGATGTGGAGCACTTCAATAATCCATCCACGGTCCACTCAATTCAGTCATTTACGAGTTAAAACCATAACCCTCTGATCCCAAAACCCATAACCCTGTGACCCTGTAACCCTAACCCATAACCCTGTGACCCCATAACCCTAACCCATAACCCTGAGACCCTGGAACCCTAGTCCATAACCCTGTGACCCCAAAACCCATAACCCTGTGATCCCGTAACACTAACCCATAACCCTGTGATCTCGTCACCCTAACCCATAACCCTGTGACCTCAAAACCCATAACCTTGTGACCCTGTAACACTAGTCCCTAACCCTGTGACCCCATAACCCTACTCCATAACCCTGTGACCCCGTAACCCTAACCCATAACCCTGTGACCTCAAAACCCATAACCTTGTGACCCTGTAACACTAGTCCCTAACCCTGTGACCCCATAACCCTACTCCATAACCCTGTGATCCCGTAACACTAACCCATAACCCTGTGACCCCATAACCCTACTCCATAACCCTGTGATCCCGTAACACTAACCCATAACCCTGAGACCCTGGAACTCTAGTCCATAACCCTGTGACCCCAAAACCCATAACCCTGTGATCCCGTAACCCTAACCCATAACCCTGTGACCCCATAACCCTAACCCATAACCCTGGAACCCTAACCCATAACCCTGTGACCCCGTAACCCTAACCCATAACCCTGAGACCCAGGAACCCTAGTCCATAACCCTGTGACCCCAAAACCCATAACCCTGTGATCCCGTAACCCTAACCCATAACCCAGTGACCCCGTAAGCCTAACCCATAACCCAGTGACCCTGTAACCCTAACCCATAACCCTGTGATCCCGTAACCCTAACCCATAAAACCCTGTGACCCTAACCCATAACTCTGTGAGCCTAACCCACTACTACCACCACCTACCTACTAGGGGTGCAACGGTACACGTCATACAGTTGTACCATTCAGTACGCCCCTCACGGTTTGGTACGAGCATGTACCGCAGAACGACTCATTTGACAGTTTTCAAATGACATTTTCAGACAACTGGAGTTTAGATTAGAGCTTTGCAAGACGACTGACTTACAGAATTCTACTGTCATTGATTGGAGCCAGACGCAGAGCCCGGTTGTGCTGCACCCAACCCCTTTGATTTAAACAGAACTCGGATCCAGTTCCCCCACACAGTCAGGCGTACTTCTATCTCATTCACCCATTCACACACAATTATACACCAGCGGGCGGCTGCTGCCATTCAAGGAGCTGCCAGGCTCCACTGGCAGAAATTTAGGGTTCAGTGTCTTGCCCAAGGATATTTTGACATGTGGACAGCCGGAGCCAGGATTCAAACCACCAATCCTTCGGTCATTCGGCAACCCGCTGTACCAACTGAGCCACAGCCTCCTGTGTATATCAATGTTCTTATTTCATATATTGGCTCAGCCATTATATCAGATATCTGCCGATATATCGGATATCGTTTTTTTTTAACCCCCAATATCGGTATCAGCCCTGAAAATCCCATATCGGTCGGGCTCTAGTCCGAACCATGGATAAACTGTACCGTTGCATCCCTACTACCTACCACTATCACCTACCTACCACTACCACCACCACCACTACCAACTATCTACCACTACCACCACCTACTACCTACCTACCACTACTACTACCACCTACCCACCGCTACTACCACCTACCCACCACTGCCACCACCTACCCACCACTGCCACCTATCTACCACTATCACTACTACTACCACCTATCTACCACGACCACCACTACTACCATCTACCCACCACCACCACCTATCTACTACTACTACCACCACCACCTATCTACCACTACCACCTACCCACCACTGCCACCATCACTACCACCTATCTACTACTACTACCACCACCGCTACCACCTATCTACCACTACCACCTACCCACCACTGCCACCATCACTACCACCTATCTACTACCACCACCACCACCACTACCACCTATCTACCACTACCACCACTACTACCTATCTACCACTACTACCACCTATCTACCACCACTACCACCATCACTGTACTGAATTAATCTACAGTACTCAGTTGAAATATTAATTGTAACATGTACTGTATATTGTGTGTAATAAAATGGATGGATAACTGCATTTTCCACAGTGGGATTTCTGTTTGTTACCAGTAAATGTGTCCCAGTAACGACAGCGTGAAAGAGGCGGAGTCTCCAAACTCTGTGATGATGTCATCCTGACTCTTCTGTTTGTTCAACACTCCACCAATCAGGACCTGTTCTCCTTCAGCCAACCTGAAGCACAGAGACAGGCACAGACAGACGGACACAGGCAGAGAGACAGACACACAGACGGATGGACAGACACAGGCAGACACAGATGGACAGACCAACAGACAGAGACAGACATTTTGTCTGGATGTGTTTTGTTGTTGGACCAAATGTTTGTGTAGACATCAGAATCAGAATCTTACTTGCTGAGCTCTACACAGCACTTGGCGAGCAGGAATCGAACCTGCGGAGTGGAGCAGCTGTGGGCCTTCAGCAGCCGATATGCCTTATAGGGCTTCCCTGAACGATAATAACATGTGGCCAACAGGTACAGAGCCTCCTCGGAACGCACTGAGAAAACAGGGAAAAGACAGAAGGAACGGGGAACAAGGGAGAACAGACAGAGGGAATAAGGAACAGAAAGGGAACGAAGAAAGAACAGACAGGGAACCAACAAAAGGAATGGGGAACAGACAGAAGGAACAGGGAACAGACAGGGAACAGTGAACAGACAGAAGGAACAGGGAACAGACAAGGAACGAAGGGAGAACAGGCAGGGAACAAGGAACAGACAGAAGGGACAGGGGACAGACAAGGAACAATTGAGAACAGACAGAAGGAACAAGGAACAGACAGGGAATGTAGGGAGAACAGACAGAAGGAACAGGGAACAGACAGAAGGAACAGGGAACAGACAGAAGAAACGGGGAACAGGGAAGGAACAGTGAACAGACAGAAGGGACACGGAACAGACAGAAGAAACAGGGAACAGACAGGAAATGAAGGGAGAGCAGACAAAAAAACAGGGAACAGGGAAGGAACAGTGAACAGACAGAAGGGACACGGAACAGACAGAAGGGACAGGGAACAGACAGAAGGAACAGGGAACAGACAGAAGGAACAGGGAACAGACACGGAATGAAGAAAGAAGGGAAAGGGAACAGACAGGGAATGAAGACAGAAGGGACAAGGAACAGACAGAATAGACAGGGAATGAAGACAGATGGGAAAGGGGACAAACATATTACCATGTGACCACCATGACAGTTCAGGTGGGAGGGTCAGATATGATGTGGTTAAAGTCAGTGTAGTTCAAATCCGTTTGCACACGTTCTCCATAGGCAGTGTCAAAGAACCTGAAGGTGTTAAAGGTGAATGAATGAATCCACCTGATGAGTCAACTGACACTTAGCTGATTTAATGTGCTGCATGTTACATGTGACAGGAAGGTGTTGAAATCAGTGATATTCTGGCCCAGATCTTGGATACTTAGGTTCTCCAATGTGCTCAAACAGAGCATCAGACACACAAAACAAACCAACTACACTACTCACTAATTATACACTCAAAACCCGCTAGATACGCACAAATCTATGAAACCTTCAAGTTCTAATCCCATTGCAGTCGTAGTTACTTCCACGACTTTTCTGGTTGCTCAGCAACCAAATTACGCGTGGTACAGCATGCACTTCTGATTGGTCCATATGATGCATTTTTTCACCAATGGGGACATAAATGAAGACGTAACCGTCACCTGTTTTCCTGGTTCCACATCCAAAACAAATCCCAGACGTACAACCTGCAAAACAAATGTCGGCTGAACCAGTGACTTTATTTTGTACCATCTCAAACTGCTTTTGTGACGTACCGGAGCAGATGTAAAAGAGTTTGAACTCTGTTGAGTCGAACTGTGTTAGTTCTGTAGTCATTAGCAGCTGCGTCTGTTTTTAATCATGTTTTATCTTTAGTTCTTGAGGACCGCTGTACATAGATGTACATTATGACTTCATTGACCTTCCACTGAACTGGACAGAACAGATAAAGGACTGATAAACACAGTATGAAGGATGAAGATGTGGAAGCACCTCAGAAAAGCCTTATTCTAGATCAAGTAAACACATGAAGCTCATATTAAACAGATACAGTGGGCGCTAATTAGCTAAGATGCTAACATTCGCTAACACCAAACTTCATTACTGTCTCATTTATTTAATCCTTGTAACTTCACTTCTCAGCTCCGTTCTTTTTCCTGTATCATCACATGTGAAGTGGTAGAATGACAACTGGATGTGTTTGATGGACTCAGAGACACAGGACTGCAGCAGAATGAATACAGATGATGAATGATGGTTAATCAGATGGTTAATAAAATCTGAATATTAATCTAAAGACATCTACATTTAACAAATCTCAACTACAAACGTCTTCCTTAATTTTGTGCATGGATGTAGACACTAGATGTCGCGTTGGTAACTGTGGTCTATGAAAGCAAAAGCGTCAATGGAGCGGCCATCTTGGTACAGGGTAGAGCTCCTTTTAAATGACTGATGTGTGTGGGTGTGGTCACTGTGTGTGGGTGTGGTCACGTGTCTGTTATCGCAGGACTTCACTGGTTACTTAAGAGACACTCTGTATTAGATCTGATTACAGAGCTACAATGCTGCGCTTGAGTTGGTAGATGCAGAAGATTCAAAATAGGTTGACAAACATTCGCCTGGAAAAAATAAATGCTCTCGTTAAACACCATGCAGAACAGTACATGTACTAATGTTTCTGTCCGACTCGCACTGGTGCTCCTGAATGGAATTTTCTATTCGCACCGGAAATTATCAAGTTGCAAATGCGAGCAAAACAGTCACCCTGTCAAGCCCAGAAGGGGAGTTCTTTTTTGGAAGGAACTCGTCCGTTTTGCAGACATGACTCCCACTACACAACATGAACTCCACGTGACGTGGACCGGCATGATGCGTCTGTGCATCAGCATATAAGTACATCCAGAGCTGCTGACTACTCTATGGCTCTGACTACATCATTTATAGACCATTCCACCATCTCTCTGCTTTGTTGGGCCGTCGATACATTCTAATCCTTGACCATCTAATATGGTCATATGGCACACCCCTAACTTGAATGCATTGGATTGATGTTCAAGTGTGTCAAAGAGCAGCAGAACAACATCAAACATTCACTCAAAGTAAAAATCTACCTTCAGCATAAAGTCTCTCAGCAAGGAAGACCGCGTCCAGGTAGGCGTAGTGGTTCAGAGCCTGCCACACTGCAGCCTGAAGGACAGAGGGGTCAAAGGTCAGAGCTCATTCAAACACAAAACAACCACCATGAGGTCACAGGTGTTCACTGTCTACGGGGTTAGATACCAGACTAAAAAGCCTGATTGTTGCGGAATTTAAAGGCAGAGGTTGTATCTTCACATTACATTCAACCATCACATCATCCTTCACGCAACAATAATAAACTTTTTTTTTAATTTACTGAGAATCATTTCTTTAGGAGCAGACGTCACCTGTCTATCACATATTTATGAAATGTATTATTTTCATCAAGGTGCAGATTTATTTCATTTGTTTTATTATGAGCTGTTTTGTGAATATTAAAACATTCCACACAAAATGCAGAGTTTATAGTTAAGACCAGTAGGGATGGATCCGACGTTTTCCGTTCCGATGCCGATACCAGTGCTGGGGTCTTGCATATCGGTCGATACCAGATACTGATCTGATATCATTGTTGATTTAAGAAGCTACAAGCCCTACCCGGTGTGGAAAGTGGGGCCGGTTCCAGACAGTCATATATGAGGTGGCAATCAGAAATGTGAAGGGGGCACATGCGGCTGACGGAGGTGGCAAAGAAGGGTGTGTGTGTGTGTGTGTGGGGGGGTATTATACAGGGGTGCGTTCCATGCCGTACATACCTTACAATGAGTACATGCAGACCAGATGATTGTACATAGTCAAAGTGAATCTTAAAGCGCTTCACTAACTCCTCTAAGTCTCCCGCTGTGGTGCTGCTCATTTTCTTTTCCCTACCTTCGGAGATTTTAATTTGAGGGGGTAGGACGTTTGTATAAAGGGGCATTGCCTCCTCTTGTCCCCACCTCCCTTCCAAATGCCTCCAAATCACAGACCCCTTAGTTAGCTCCATGTTGCCTGTCTGTGTTTGCAACAACTCTACTCTCTGCATGCATGACGTAGCCCATGTTGCAAAAATTTAAAAGGGGAAGGACCGGACTTACAGATCAGTTGCTTTTACTAATCCCCAATCAAGCTAACATGTTGATATTGGGTCTGATATCGGATCCCAATATGGGATTGGTGCAACCCTAGTCTCCACTGGCTCTCGGCGTCCAGAAACCTAGGCCGAATTAGTGTGAGTGTTGGTTTTCCTTCCAGTGAGTTTTACCTGGGCCAGTATCGGCGTATGACCATAAAGCTTTAGTGGTTGGTTAACCTTCACACGTTAACGTGGCTTAAGAGTCTGGTTAAGACCAACTCGAAATGTAGACAGAAGTTTTGTATGATGTGAAGCTATGCAAATATCAACTGATTGATTGATACTTTATCTGAACTAAAAGTGTTCAATTGTTCTACTGTAATCTGTGAAACTAAGGTCAGACGATGAAGAATCACTGCAAGTCAGTGATTTGCTGGTCCGACCTGCCCCGAGTTCAATTTACCCTAACCTGCCCCAAGTCTGATTTACCATAACCCCCGACCTGCCCCGAGTCTGATTTAACCTACCCATAACGCCTACCCTACCCATAACTCCTACCCTACCCACAACCCCCTACCCTACCCATAATCCCTACCTGACCCACAACCCCCTACCCACAACCCCTACCCGACAACCCCTACCCAACCCATAAACCCAAACCAACCCATAAACCAAACCCTTTGATAATAATCATCACTAATAACGGTCATCGTTTGGAAAACATGAACCTCCTTTCCAGACAAATCTGTCATCAGATAATCTGTAGGGTAATAAACATTTACTGGTCATAGATCAATCTATTTACTGATCGAATATCGATTTATTTAATGATCACAAACTGATGTACTTATTGATCGAATAACTGGTCAGGTTTGGTTGTTTTTACTGATATTGACCCTCATATTGATCCTTTACTAAACACAGATTCATTGTGAAATCATTGTATAAACTTTCCGCTTTCATCATCGCTGATTAAGTTAAATTCACTGTTTACACTGTTCATGTATGTTCCGGTGACATTAAGAACACAGATTGCGTTTACACGGCAGCTAACAGCTGATGCTAATGTTGTTCATGTTAGCAGAGTTAGCTACCTGTGTTAGCCTGTTGGATGAAGTCCAGTCAGACTCGACCTGAATGCAAACACCATAAACCATTAAATCCAAGTGAAACCACCGCTGGACACAGCTCAGCGACGTGTTTTCGACTTCAACTCTGGATCTTTACGGGCTAGAGACTAGCCGGCTAGCAAAACCTGCTGTTAGCATCTGAGCTAATATCAGCGAGCCCGCTCTAGACCCGCCAGTACCGGGCCTGGTACCGGGCCTGTGGCTCACAACAAACATCCAATGGAGGGCATCTCATCGGCCAGTCTGTTTCACCCGTCACGTGTGGTTTATTTCTGTATTTTAGAGGCTGGATGAGCTGTTAGCATGGTGCTACTGCCGCCCAACACAACGCACTTCACCTCCAACACAGGGAACCCGACATTAATCTGTGATTTTAACACAATTAAACACAATTTACCCTTTACATTTGAGCCGAAACCATTAAAGGCGCCTAACACATCAGATGTAATCATTAAATAGGAATAACATTTTTCAGTCTACCTCAAAACCACACGGGAACGTTAAACCAGGAGGTTTTCCACCCGAGTCCGGGGTGACCTGTCCCGGTTTACCTGGGTTTCACTTCGTGTTTTAATCCTGAACCAACCGGCCCTCGGACGGACCTGAATCCCAGCTCACAGCCGCGTGTCCACCAGGATCACACCCGGTGTTTGCCTGGAATCAGTCCCAGAAACACGCTCCGTGTCGGGTCAGCAGGCGGGAGGCAGTGGGGCCTGAGGACGGCGCAGAGCGCTCACACCGCGGGCTGGGGTATCCGCTGCGGCCGGGAGGCGGACGACCTGCCCTGGCTTTTTAAAAACCGCCGTCCCCGCACATGACAACGACCTGCCGGTGTGTTTTTACCTGGACAGGTTCCTGCAGCACCGTCATTCCGCTTCCACGCTCCGTGTATGGGTTCCAGTCGTCCGGTTTGTCTCCGCTCTTTCTTCAGTAGAAGGTGAGATTTGAACGAACCGACCGTTACAAAGACCGGCGGAGACTGCACCTCCTGCCGGTCAAAAGGAGCATTGCAGGCGGGGACCAGGGCCAAGATGTGGAGATATAGAAAATAACAACATAGATAGAAAACGCATATCATCTAATGCAGGTATAGAAATAAAACAACATAAATATAAAATACATGTCATCTAATGCAGGCATAGAAATATAAAAACATAGATATAAAGTACATGATTTCTAATGCAGGTATTAGAAATATAAAAACAGAGAAATGACATACATATCATCTAATGCAGGTATAGAAAATAACAACACATAAAATGCATGCCATCTAATGCAGGTATAGAAATATAACAACATAAATATAAAATACATGTTATCTAATGCAGGTATAGAAAAATCACAACATAGATATAAAATACACGTCATCTAATGCAGGTATAGAAATATAAAAACATATATATAAAATGCATGTCATCTAATGCAGGTATAGAAATATAAAAACATAGATATAAAATACATGTCATCTAATGCAGGTATAGAAATA
>JAPQRQ010036883.1:0-10340 GCA_037367365.1 Apogon talboti | reverse complement strand
TTGCCTAAAGAGGAATAAAAACACTCATGAAAAAAATCTTGACTAAGGGTCTCATAATTCATGCATGAAAGGGTTAATATACTTTGCTTTTTGAATGAACAATTTATTATATAGATATGTTAAATAATATTCATTTGTGGTGAGTGAGTAAAAACTGACAATAAAATACAGTGAAACAATTGTAGGTTACTTGATACAGAAATGGAATATGACAAATATGGGCCGATATCTAGACCGATGTGGACACATACTGTATGTTACTTATAAGCTAATATAAAATAATCCTCTGGTTCATGATAGAAATACCCACAGCTAAACCTCTACATCAACAAACAGTATGTGCTATATGTGTTTGTAATAGGTTTCACTGATACTTAAAATTATTGGGACACATTACACCCACAGTTCAAAGGACTTCCCAATCCTGTGGATGAGAAATAAAGATAACAGTAACAATGTCAGTTGTTGTCAAATCAATAGCTGAACATACCAGATGGTTACTTGTGGCTGAAAATTACTATTTATAGTAAAACATGACAAATATAGAGGTAGAACATTTGAAACATTTATAATGATACAAGAAAAAAGAAACTCTGCACCATTTTATAAATGTTTTAGAAGACAATTTAAAGACAATTAGCCTCAAAGGCAGAATAAAATGTAAAGTGTTATTAGACTATGACCTTCTCAGCAGCCTGTAAGCGATGAAACACAAGAACTCAATGTATCCCAATTCTTTTGTTCATATAGTGTAACTGTTGTTTTCATGTACACATATTTCTTGCTCTGGAATTCAGTATGTACATATAATACCTTTGCTCACAGGAATGTTACTATACAGTTCTTGTAGCATCTCAAATGTAACTAATAATGTATACATGTACCTTAGAAACTTGAACAAAGTATTAATTGATTACGAGACTCATTAGTTAGCTCTTAACAGATAGTGATGTTTATTTCTCAAACCAGTTAATGCTAATGAATATACCAAAGTATTCTTCTTTTGCATCTTTAAACTGCACTTATTGGCTGACTTTGCAACAGTTTTACACGTCTCCATCTCAGCTATGGTTGTTTCCATCTGTTTGAGCAGAGATTAGAAGCTGACTGGCAGAGGTCCTGCTCTCTGAGAGTTAGAGGCCCGTTGAAGGAGCCTTGTTTCTATCAGGGGTGAAACACCCGCCCGTCCATCACCCTGACAGAGCTGACAACCATTCAGCCAAACCAGAGGAGTTCCTGCCAACAATCAAAGGGCTTTTCAATGAAGGAATCCAGCTCCGGTCTGTCATCAGGGAGGGGCGTTCCCAGCTGTCAGTGGAGGGGGAGCGCTGAGGGTACCTCCCAGAGTTTTATAAGAGTCTCTGGTCAAATCCATGGCATTGGTCAAGAGCACATGCTCCACCCCCTGTGTGTGTCTACCTGCCCTTTACTAAAAGATCAGCAGCTGAAAACACAAAAAGAATAAAACACAGACTTAAATAGCAAACTTTTTTTTATTAACAACTAAATTCATTGAGTTTCATTTCCCCATTCAACTAGATTTCCACATTCACATTCACTTATAATACACTGTAGTCATTTCTCCTCTATTAGTGTTTGTCCTCTTATTCACCACTAGAGGGAGCAAAATTAAACAAAATGTCAAGCAGCCACACTAAAAATATTCAGAAATATTTCTACACAATAACATACTTTTCCTATATATCCTTCTTACTCTTTTCTTTTTCTTTCCTTAATTTGTGATTCCATATTGCTCTTTAATGCTGTAAATTTCCTGACTGTAGGATTAATAAGGTATTATTTTATCTTGTGATAATTGTATTATATTTCAATACAATAAGAATGATAACAGACAGTAATATAATGCATCAATCAATATCAGTACATACAAAACCAGCTCATATATTCATCTTAATCCTGCTGTGACATTATCTTCTGATAGACCACTGGGTGTTTGTCTGAGAGGACTCGCTCTTTGCATAGAACATCTTAAATTAAATCAAATTTTATCTATATAGCATTACATCATAACAAAAGTTATCTCATGACACTTTACATTTAGAGCTGGTCTAAACCAGACCAATTTACAGAAACCCAACAGAATCCTCCAGGAGCAAACACTTGGTGATTTTAGTCTGAACCAGTTAAATACATTTGAGGAGAAAGAATTTGATGTAAAATGTGCTGCATAAATAACATGAAATCTGTCATCTTGTGTTTTATGATCTGTTTCTTCACAGTCATATATTTTAGTCACATCAAACTATGCGCACAAAAAATATCAACAAGCTGTTGTAACATTTCTGTCTTCAGTTGAAGCACAGTGTCAGACTAGAGTCCTGATGCTTCACTGAGTCTACTATTACATAACCACTGAGCCGCCTGCATGAATCAATTATTCATCTCCATCTCATAACACTGAGGATGCTCTGATTATGACAGACAGTCAGACAAGGCAGCTCAGTAAATGGCAAAGAGAAAACACGCATCAGGATCCACTGGGTTCGTGGCCTCATCGTGTGACTGCTTCAGACATGACTTATTTCTGCGTTGCACACAAAGGCCACATAAATGCCTGATTTTTAAAATAGCCCTCGGCGGTTTAGGAGTCAACACAAGACTGTTACACACAATGGCTGTGAGTCTTTCTACATTGGATTCAATATACTGTACACAGTGTTCAATTCAAGGTAAGAGGGGATAACACCAAGGCTTTTTCTCCATAGTGCCTTGGGTATCTTTAATCTCTTAAAGGCCTCATAAAAGCAGGTACTGACTGTTTGGTTCAAAGGTTAAACACTGAAATACATCTTGATTTATTAGCCAGGTCAATCAGCCACGAGCATCTGTTTTGGACAAGTTATCTGGTGTCCTGAACGATGGGGAAGAATTAAATAATGACAAGCTGTAAAGGTTCAAAGGCTTATTCCTGAGTGGCCTGCGACTGTGGCCAGCTCCATTTATGTTCACAGTAAATCATGTGGATAAACTTGCTCTGCTTCACGGTTACACTGTGGCCTTCACTTCTTTTGTGCATTTTCTATTAAGTCTTTGCTCTTGAAACACCATCTGGGGCTTGGTGATGGTGCAGTGGTTAATTCTTCTGTCACTGGGCTCACAATATACCTACACGAGTGTTCTGGTTTGGGTATAACATCACAACATGCTTTTCTTAGTCTCTCAAAGATCATGCTTTGTTGCAAAAATAGACATTTTGATATATGGTGGATCATCATTAGGTTAATAGGAAATCATTTGTGCAACCGCCTCCATGTGGAGGAAAATGATTTCTGGTGGCATGATGTAAGAACTAATCCTAAAAAAATGACATAACACAGCAATTTCGAATAAGGCTTTTGTTCCGTAAAAACATTTTAACACAAGCAATTTGACAACACAAAAGGAAAATCATCTGACAATTACATTGCATTTTTCTTTGCTTTCAAATTTGTTTAGTGGGGTGCATTAAGATGTAAAAATAAATAATATAATAATTTTACTTATTTATTAGGTCTTTCAAAATGCCCCACATATAAGACCAATCAAACACAACACATCAATTATTAGAAGCCAGTTAAAACACTACAAGCATAAATAAGAGATAAGAGATGCAAGAAGTAGAAGATAATTAACCCTCCTTTTATGTTCACGACAATTTGACCCATTTGGAACTTGGAACTTATAAAAATAGATGTAAAATACATGAATTACATTTTGATTGATCATTTTTAAAACACTTATAAAAATACACATTAAAAGACATCTCATGCAAAGCAAGTATAGTGAATAAAATGCATGCATAAAATATCAAAGTGCACGTGTTTAGTATATAGCAGATAAGACCTATTTACTGGATGATAATTGATGTATTTTCATGGTCAATGAATACAAGCACGTGTCAAGTTTGCCCCTCGAACACTAAACCATTCCTGAACACAATAGAAGAGTTCTGAAAATAAAGAAAAGTGGGTCTTGATGAAGATTTAGTGAGGTTTAAAGAAAGTAATAAGTACTATAAATAAGATCCTGTTTCCCTAACAGACTTCAGGCTGTGGGGCTGGCGTGTGCGGAAAGGCAAGAAAATAGTACAGATGATCAGTTTCTTTGCAGACAGAAATAAAGAAGAAAAAAGTTTCCTGTTGTAGTTTCTGGATGTCTCTGTTCAAGCTGGTGAAATGCTGTGTTGGTATTAAAGCCATCACACTGATACATGCCAGCATTATTTTTTTTTATTTAAATCCATAATGGAGTCACGATGCTGTATTATAAAAAATATATGCACATAATAAAATAAAAAATCATGAACAAAGCTATTCCTGGTACATTACCATTAGTATTGAGACGACATATTAATATTTATAATCAACTTCACACCATTGCATATGCGTGCTTTTGCTTTCCACAATATGGATATAAAAAATGGATACAGGACATTTCCTCTACATTTACAGAGCAGCAGTGGAGGGTGATTTCATTGCTGTGATTATGTTTATAGACATTGTGTTTTCTACTTTCAGGGTGTAACTCATTCTTAGAGGTTATAGCTGGTTATTTGGTTTCTATTTTTAGCCTCCGTCTCATAAGAAATGACTCAGGATAGAAACTAGTTGCATGAATATCTTAGAGGCTATTAAACATTGCATGAAGTTTCTCTAGGATGTTTGTTTACACCTAGTCATTTAGTGCTCAGTGGCCGTTAATGTGTACATATAGTACAGTATGTCAGACTGAAAATAAGTCTAACACATTGTGTCTGTGTGTCAGAGAGAAAAAAAACGTCAAGAGAGAAGCAGAGATCAAAGACTGAGGCAGAGTCAGGCTCTGTATCAAAAATGAGGTTGGAAGGCTCTCCCTCCTCTCTCCACAGCTCTCCCCTGATCATCGACCCTGAGGAAAGTAAGCTCAATCCAAATCCATGTTAAATTATAGATTAAGGCCCGGCTCTGGCTATGGGTTGGCAGCTGGCGGCTGCATGAACACTGAGAAGTGTTGGGTTTTATACACTTCTGCTGCTACTGTTGCCTCACCTCGCTGCCTTATTAAAATCAACATCAAACACTCTGCACAGATGAATAACAGGATTTAAAAGAGACTGTATGAATATGTAAAGATTCTCTCTACAATATGCTCTCTGTATGAGGATGTGTACAGCAAAAACACTAGGGTTAAATTTAACACCAGAAAAATGTTCTTAAGCATCCACTCTTATAACCATTAAATTAACACATCAACACTGCTGGGAGTTGAAATACTGGCCAACTGTGATTAGAGTTGATAGTACACAACACAAGTGTCCCAGAATAGTAAAACTCCCAGGTGTAACATGATTAACTCTTGGGTTTGTTATACAATGTACCCACCCCAACCACATGCTGCAAATACAAGGTAATAACCATATAACATGATGAAGACACCCATCCATCCATCCATTTTCTGAACCCGCTTAATCCTCACTAGGGTCGCGGGGGTCGCTTGGAGCCTATCCCAGCTACTTAAGGGCTGGGTGTACGCCAGTTCATCGCAGGGCTGACATTGAGACAAACAACACTCTCACATTCACACCTATGGTCCATTTTAGATTAACCAATTAACCTATCAGTGCATGTCTTTGGATGGGAGGAAGCCGGAGTACCCGGAGAGAACCCACGCAGAACATGCAAACTCCACACAGAAAGGCCCCACCGACCGGTGTTGGGATCGAACCCATCACCTTCTTGCTGTGAGGCACGAGTGCCCATGATGAAGACACCTTCAAGCAAAATAAAACATATAACAGAACAAAATAGAACCTGTACTAATGTATGGTATGTAACACTTCCCAGTGTCGCCTACAGAGGTCAAGTTTGCGTAGCATTGTATAGAAAGCATTATGGACCATTAGCATTACTGTTAATAATCACTATAAAATGTCTTTATAGTTATTCTTCACTGTCTGGTGGAGTCTGTCAGTGCAAAAAGTGTTTGGCTTCTTCACTTGAACCTGCCAGAGTTTGTGTGACGTATTTTGTTGGTTCTGTAAAGTCATGTTATCGGTTAAAACAAACTCAGATCACCGTCAACTGCAGATGTCTGGCCATGTGGTGAGTCTGGTATTTGAGTGGGTGTGGCATAGAAGCAAAGAGTAACAAACAAACCAGGTGTCAGCAGAGATAGGGTGGACACAGAATGGTAGTGATTTCCTGCTTTGCTTGTTTACTAAATCAAAGTCGTCATCCACTGTTGCAATGTTTTCTTCTGAAGCAACCTGTACCTACTGTTGACTACTGGTGGACGTCTTGAGTCCCAAAATAGCATCTGGGATGGGGCTAGTGATTTATTTGTCTCTCTAACACTGTGGCACCAATTTAACATCACTAATAGAGGGAACTTAATTCTCCTCCAAGAGGGAGCTAAGTGAACTTGCTCTCCATCACCAGAGACTGGGTTTGTAGTGGCTTTTCCATTGGACATATGTGCAAAGCTTTACCGATATTTACTAAATGTTGAAAAAACAGAAGTGCATAATGTTGGTTTTTCCATTAAAATCACAAATGTGATGATTTGTTGATTTATTATCGTGAGATGTCACAAGAAGTCATTCCATAAACATAGCGATGAACATAAATATCACGTTGATTTACAGATGTATTCATTATTATTATATATTACCCCTCTATCCCATAATAAATTCGAAAATGATTTGGTTTCCTGGTATGTCCACACATACCACGCTATACTTGTTGGAAGATTTTGCTTATATAAATTGTTTAAAAAACACAACAGACAGTTCCCATGCCACAGCGTTTTATTCACAAAAACAGAATTTAAAAGCTGCCCGTACTTTCAATCTAAAATCTGAACTTTTTCTGTAATGTATTTCTAATGGAAAATAGCAGGTGAAAATGCCAATTGTATAAGTTGCATAAATATAGAGCCCATGTGTGTATGAAAAAATAATGAATGTATAATTTTAGTACAGTCTGTGTTTCAAAATATAACTCTGTTTTGCAGCAACAACATTCTTATCAACACGTAGCTTTCCCCGACAATATTATCATGCAAAGCAAATCTCATAGGGCGGTCAAAGGCATCAATGTCCAGTACCAAGAGCAAAACCAAACATGCAGTTTTTACAGTTATCAACATAGTCAGCATGCTGTACAGTCTACTCCACCAAAATACTGTGATGATCAATGTGAAACAAAATCAACACAGGCTATACATTTACACCTTCTTATCTTTAAGGGGTACTACACTGATTCGGTGTTGCACTTTTTTTAGTTAGTAGAATCAGACAGATTGAAAATAGATGAAAATTGAATCCTCTCTGTGAATGAAGCTCCATGAATACTGGATTATGCATTTTAAATTTTGCAACGATGCTTCAAGTGCTTTTAGTTGGACACGTTCATTCTTTAAAACCTCAATTTGAAAGAATTCCCCACAGAAATAAAGTTAGGTCTGAAGAAACTTAAATATCATCACATTTAGTTCATCCAGCTCTTGAAAGAGCCACAAAACAGGATAAGCACAAGTGAACTGAAATCTAAAATGACTGATGTGTAAAATCAGTGCAGTGCCCCTTGAAAACCTTAATGTATTTTGGCAATTGTACACACTAGTCTTCTAAAGGCATAGATCAGGAATCCTACATTTTTTTAAATTTTCCTGAGGGTTTAGCCTACATGTACCATTAAACATGACAGCAACAAGCATTTTTCTAAGTAAATACAAAATTTAACAAACACATGATATGCTTTTTTTTTACACAGTAGGAATTTGATTTGCCAGAAAGGTACTGCATTATAATATTATGGCAATATAATGGCAGGGGCATTTAGCCCAAGCAACTTACCATTATTAATCTTTTTATTTACACACGTTTTAACAACTTTCGTGAAAATGGGAAATTGTGAGGATGCCGTGTTTGTCTCACTCAAAAAAATAGCAAATTTATTTGTTAACAACAAAGACTAAAAAGCCTTACAAACCATTCTTTACCTCAAGATTTCATCTAAACATGAAGCTGTACTTTACAAATGTGACATATACATGCAATTCACAAAAAAAAACAAAAAAAAACAGTGTTATGCTAATCTGGAAATAGTAATATAAAATAACATCATGCAGCCAAGAGTTGCAGCTGAGACAGGACAGCTTATCAGGAACATTCAGGAACAAATCATGCTCCAGTCTACATTCATGATGAAAATCTGTGTGAGAGGAATCACAGTGATGACTTTTTGGTTTGTAAAGGCAATAAAATATGTTTGTGTTTTTGAGGCAGTTCCCATAAATGAATATGTGGCCATCTTTGGTTTTAAGATTTCAGTCAAAGTCTCTTCTCTGAGCTTACTTCCAGATACACAGATGGTTGGGTGTAGAAACACTGACCTTACAATAAAGTTTGTTTACTGGGACAGAAGTCCGACTCCTGAGTTTAACACAGTGACACTTGGGAGAAGGAAAGCAGGTGAAAACTGCATTTTATTTCTATTTTTAAAAATAATTTTAGATTAGTGAGTTATTAAAAAATACAGGGTATAATCTAATTTAACAGATAAACTTGCACATGACTATTTTGTTCACTATTTGCAGAAGTTATTTGATGTTAATTGATGCTGCTGCACCATCACAGGAGTCTTTATTTACTCCACACTTCAGATCCTGACTACACTGAGGAGTTGACCCAAGCTTTGTGTCTTTAACTGGCGTCACAGTCTCTTCTGCCTCTGAGGGTTGATTCGACTCTGCATCTTCATGGGACTGAGGACTCTGACCTGCTTCAGCGCTCTGATTGGACACCAAGGCTCTGCGCTGGTCGGATGAGCAGAGCTCCTGCCACTTCCTTCGGTTGGACTCTATCCCGTCAACCATTGGCTGTAACTTCCTGTTCAGCTTCAGCAGTGCCTGCAAGAGACACAGGAGAGAACATTTAAGCCTTGAACTCGCCAACTAAACAGAAACTGAAAGGTCTTATGTCAGACATCTGAGATTATCCACCTGGTAAAGGGGTAAACAGATCCCATCTATCCACTCCAGCTGTAGGGTGGGAAGTTCATCTTTGCGATTACGGTCAAATATTGCCTACAGAGTGATTAAAGAAATTTTGCAAAATGATAGTAACAAAAGCTTATTGTCCAGAAATCTTTGAGTCAGTACAAGACAAGTGCACTTTTCTTACCGCTGGAGTCAACTTGAGTTCAGACCTTTCCCTGTCACCTTGTTCAAAGAACTCACTCGTCACCAGCTCTGCAACCTTGGAAATAGAAATCACCATCATTTAAGCAGAAAAATACGGGTCAAAGTGTATGCATTTTGCAAATGTACTGTATGTTTCTGCTGGTTTATCATTATTATTTCATTAAAGTTATATGTGGTATTTTTCAGTCTGCGTCTTAATTGTGCCAATGTGTCCATTTTTGCCGCAAGTAACAACCTTTCTTGAATCTCAGAAGAATCAAGAATGCATCTTTGGTTGTAACAGAGCAAGCAGTATATGCCTGATAAAGCTTTTCAATGAACAGCAACATCCAACTGGAGGAAAAGCTAGAGATACAATACTTATAGGACTGCTTAAATTTATTAAACATCATTCCTTTTTGTTTGTAAAGGGCCAATTTTGGTCTGTTTTCCACTTTTAAACAGAAAATCCCTTTATTCTTTCTTACATTTATCATGAGCATAGCACAAGTACATGCATGGTTAAAACCACCATGAAAAAGGAGTCTTTTGCATCATGCAGTAAAACCCGGGGTGAATTTATGCATTAGTATGAAAAGGGTAGAACACAGAGACCTCTCTTTTGCCAAACACCTACAATAATTTACACTTCAAACACCAAAACACTTAAAAATGCAAAGCAAGAAAACATTGTGATAGGGATTCAAACCTGTTTGGATACCTTCCAAGGACGAGTGACGGCGCCCAGATCACATGCTGTCATCAGCATAGACCTGTTGATAGCATCAAAGCTCATTTCTAGCTGCATGTTTTTGCTCTTCACAGTTAAAGTGAGTCTATTTTAATTTAGTATAAAGGAAGAAACCTGAGAACTTCTCTGTGTCCTTCATCTGTCCAGCTGAATTCTCCAGACAAAACATGCTCAAAGAACTTCGTTCTGCGCCTTTCAAAGCAGAGGGACAGTCAAGGATACACAAATGTTAACAGGCAAAAAAACTGATTAGGAGAAGCTAGGGTGGCCATTTCCATAACACCAAAATGGAGGACACTTTGCGGCATTTAGTGAAGACTGAATAATCTCAACATATAGAACTGGAGTGAATTTCCCACTACAATACAGTTTTGTCCATGATAACAATGGTATGATGATAGAGTGATTCTGAGATACTCTATTCACT
>JAPQRQ010036882.1:0-10340 GCA_037367365.1 Apogon talboti | reverse complement strand
TTGGAAGAACTGTGCAAACGAAATTTCGTTGCTCTGTACTTGTGACATGTGCAATGACAATAAAGCTGATTCTGATTGAATGAACAAGATGGGGTCAGTGACAGTCATCATAATTTCTCCCTTGTCAAAGTTGCTCAGATTCTTACTCTTGCCCAGTTTTGCTGTTTCCAACACATCAACTCCAAGGGCTAAATGTTCGGTTGCTGCCTAATGTATCCACCCACTGACAGGTCCATTCATAATGAGATAATCAAAATGAACACCACTTTGCCTGTCAGTGGAAAGACTGTTATGGCTGTTTGGTGTATTGCATAATAATGGCATAAAATACATTTCTCGAGTAGTGCATGCCAGTTTCTACCCTGTAGCAATTCCATAAGATCACACGGGTACTTCAAAACTTCTGGAACTAAATAAAACGCACAGAATCCTAACAAGGATTTAACAAAGGCTGACAATCACCTTGACGATTGCTGGATCTGTGAATGTCTCATTAAGGATGTACATTTCACTGCGGAGCTCCAAAGTGTCGATGATGAAGTCCTCATCTCTGGTGGAGATCTGCATCAGACAGGTGATGCCGAGGAAGCTTCTGTAGGAATGGTGCTATGAGAGAAAGAACAGACCATAGGTAAAAAGGTAGATATCAGATGTTTGTTTTTCTAAACTATATAGTACTTGACAGACTCAGACAAACTGCGGTCTTAAAAGGTGCAGACAATCTGGTTTTCTAATCCTGTACCTCAAGATCCACTGCAAACTCAGATAGTTTGCAAAGCTTCCCATTCAAAGCCACCAGATCCTCCAGGTTATGAATGAAGGAGCACTTTGTCTCAGCCATGGGACGGTACATCTAAAAATTAATCAGCGAAACAGAAATTTAGTAGAAAATTTTCATAAGGTAATCATATTTGAAACGCTGTCTCTATAACTTACCTGAGGCTCTGGTTTAGACAGAAGGTTTTCTAGTATTGTCAGATGATCCAGTTCATACTGGTATGGATGAGCAAACCTACAGATGTAATGAGCAGTTGAAGTTTAAATGGAAAACAAGTTGTAAAAAGACAATATTTTAAACTATACATGAGGTTAAAATATTACATGTCTTCAACATGTTCCTGAGTTCTTTGCTGATGAATGAAGTCAGCCAGAGCAGCTGGAACATCAAGATCTTCTGGTCTTTCTTTGCGGATTTGCTTGTTGCTGAAATCTACATTTGGAGCATAAACATATTGAAGTGTTCAGATATAATAAAAAAATTAAGATTTCTATTGTGAAAATGTTAAAAATTAAGAATACCAGAAACAAACATATGTCTTACAGGAGGGAAGAGACTTCAATGCATTAGGCTTGATGAAGATCTTGGGAATAAATGGCGTGTTGCTGTTGTCGACTTTTTCTTTAAATTTCAGCTGAGGCCTTGCAATGTTCTTGGCATGGAGCAGTTTAAATGTCTCTGAGCGACTTCCAGAGCTCGAACCCTGATCAATAAAAATATTGTTTTTAAAAAGTGTGAAGAGCTGCAGAGAATACTTATAATGATAAAAAAAACAAAAAAAAACAACTTTCTTGAACTTGAAGTGCATGAACACTAGGAGTGGCCAATAAAGTTTCAATTTGAATGAAACCCAGAACAGAGATTGGCATCTGCAGCATGAGAGCTGAGAGGTTAATTAGCCAACCTTGCGATTCCAGCTGGAAACCACAATCTTGGGAGGCTGAAACCCTGCAGGCATGACAGGCTGCTGGCTCCTGTTCACCCCATCAGCTTCATCGAGAAGAATCCCCTAGAATTGAATGAAGAAACTCAGTTTTCTGCAGTTTTTTCACTATGAAAAAAGTTTAAAAATGTTTTACATACCACTCTTTCAAGGATGACATCATTTGAGTCCACAACCAGGTCAAACCTCTCATCCAGCCCTGTCAGTTTGCTGTGGTCTTTCAAGTGAGCTCTACATCCATGGTGCTGCATGATCTGGCTCATACTAACATACAAAGACACAGAAAAAAATTAACATACTATAGATGGCACTTGACTAATGACAACAGGTGGCTGGTTATTCAGCTAAGTGACTACTGTGGCCTTTCAGTTCAACAGACGTGCCATGAACTTCAAAGGTTTTAATGTCATGGATCAGAACAAGTTCATTAAAGACTGAGGAGCTCTTTATTTTCAAACACAAAACATATCCTTCTACAGGCTGAACGTACAAACAAATCTACACTTGCAAACTTCACATGCATCTCTACCAGAGCTGATGGCATTTAAACTGAGAAGGAGTTTGTCATCAGTTGCACGAGAATCTGACTGAGCCTGAAGTAAAAACCAACAGTATCTAATATCCCCTCACCAGTGCAGGAGCTTATCTCCTTGACTTTGACAGAACTCCTGGAATCCCGGGAAGCTCCGATAGAAATCATATTCATCTCCAGCTTGAGGCAAGCCGGCAGATGCTTTGGTGGCTGATAACACAGCACCCAATCCATACTGCAGGAGACAGGAAGGAAAATTGGAGACAAGTTTAAGGCAAATTTTTAAGGCTGTTGAAAGCAGATGTTCTTAAGGCTCCTCAGACTACGCGGACACTGCCTTAACCAGTGAATTTTCCCATTGTGGGATCGGTAAAGTTAATCTTATTATTTACATTAACATATTTAATACACAATAACAGTTTCCTTGCCTCACTGACTGTGATTAACATGTCATTTGTACTGCCTGTCCTGGCCAGCAGGTTAGTGCTAAGGAGATTTTTAATCTGAACTAGACTTTCCTGGTTGAATAAATAAAAAAACCCAATAACACATAAATAAATAAAGCTCATCAGAAGTTGACATTTTCCTGTTGTGAGCTGTCACTGTATTTAAGCTAATATAGTTTGTCATAATATATTACTGCAGCATGGCTATTTGGAGTTTTTGTATCACAAAAATTAACCCACCAACCAGTATTTTTACTTCAATTCGGCTCATTAAGAAACATGAATGTCTTAGGGGAGCTGTGCTTTAACTAGAACACAAAATAGGCTGTCTTGTCCGTTTATTTACAATTACCTTACGACCCAACAAATATTAATGTAATGTAACTGAGCCTCAATAAATAGACACACGTTATTTTCTAAATACATCTCACATTTGTGTCCTAGTTTACACACACATTCCCACGTTGTCCAAACTGACTGCTAGCTTAAACCTATAAACACAGGTTCGTTTCCGTTGCTTCACTTACTTTAACGAATGCATCTACGTCCTTAAACCCAGGACACAAGTCGGGTTTTTCCTCTTCGGTTGTGTCGGAACTACTGTCTTGACGGCCACTGTTAGAAGAATCATCTTTTTTCGAGGAGTCCATTATTAACTGCATGGACTATGTACATGTGTGAGCCGCAGGAAGCAGCTCGTTTCCACAGTGTTTGTACTGCGTTAAAGCGGAGGCAGCGGAGACACAGCGCCACCTGATGGTGTGGAGGGAGATGACAGGCAATGTCTTCGATTTATATTAGGGGCGTCAAATATACGGCCCGTGGGCCAAAACCGGCCAACGGGTCCACAATGCGGTCCGTGGGATGAATTTGTGGATATTAAAATCATTTGAGTTCAGGGGCCACATACAGACCAATTTGATCTCAAGTGGGTCAAACCAGTAAAATACCATAATAACATAAATACTGACAAATCAAAATTTTTCTTTGTTTTAGTGTAAAAAATTATATAAAAATGTTTATATTTACAAACTATCATTTCACGAAAAAATATGAATAATCTGAACAAATATGAACACAAATGTCTTAGGTAAAATAAATTCAATTTTAACATTATTATACCTGTTACTAAATGTTTTGTACCTTTGTAGATCTGCTGTGATCTGTAAGTTGTAATGCACATGGAAATGATGAACTGAGGCATCATGTTGTTACAACTGCACTTACGATTCTTAAGAAATTTCAGGTTGTTCATGTTATTCACGTTTTTTAAGGTTACTCTATAGATGTAAACATGTTCATCATGTAATTCAAATTTTTCTTCACTTTTTGTTATTATTTTACTGATCCAAATCCCTTGAGAGTCATCTTGGGCTTTATGTGGTCCCTGAACTAAAATGAGTTTGACACCCCAGCCCTGGTTTATATAGCTTTCTTTTGAGAGCACATTAAAAATGTACTTAAATATTTCCCAAATTTCTCATATTAAATTTTCAACTGAATGCATTGGTGTACATTTGATACTGCAGTGTTTCAGTGTTAATCTGTTAGTGATTTGTTTACTATTTCTTCGAATCAGCAGCATCCTTCCCCATCTGTCTTGTCTTTTTCGATTGGACGACCAAACTCAGTCGTCGATGCGTCCATTCAATGCAGTGTCACACTGCAGACACAGCTTTATCTCCCCTTTATTGACTCTCCCACCTGTGCACTAGCCTCCACACTCCATGAGGGGGCAGTGTTGATATTTACAATCTGCTGCACGTCAGCTACAGCATCTGCACTGTATTTTGGATGTGAATGAGAAGTAATACGCACTTCTCATGTTTTAGCCAATATAATAAAGCTATCCAGCCTTCCGATCCATGCACAAATCTGAAGTGTTTCTCAGTTTTCAGCAGTAGAAACAGAACTACAGCTACAATGGGCTTATATAAACGCCCTTCCTTCATTATCTGGTATAAAAAGTTACAGTAGCCTATGGTGTTGTGATTCAGCAGTGAAGAGCCATTGCCGAAGTATTGACACACCAGCTCATTATGGATGATCTGTGGTGTGCAGAGAGAAACCTCTCTTTTCTTCACTTCCCTTTCCTATTGATCTCTTCACAGGGTCCTCTCCTTCTTATTATCTTAAAAGCATCTCTGCAACACTGGCTCAATCAATATTTCACAGTAGCTTTCCATGTCATTCTGGTGTTTTAGTGGAAAGTATCTCAACTTCAGCAGATACACGGTCTAATAATCTAAAGAAACAAATCAGTATTCGTCGCAGAAGCTGCAGCAGCAACGCCCTCTGTGCTATACCATGATTTCAGCCAATGTATTAGAGTATTTTGAGACTGTGCATATGATGCCACTGATTCGGATAACCTTTATTCTCTAATAAAACAATTAAAATATGAGCAAACTCTGTAAATGTATTCTTTATTCACCGAAAAGGACATTACTGCTGCCATTTACTCTCATTTATATGCTTTTTCATAATATTATGCATTTTATAGCTTTGATGGTGCCCCAAGGCTCCACTCAAATTCTTCTGCAGTAAAAGACACTAAAACTGCTGATGCTGAAAATGACACAGTGCCACACATAACTCAAAGAATCCCAGAGAAGATCCTCAAGTGAATTGTTTTTATTAACTCCCTCATTTAGAAAACACAAATGCACCAAACGATATCATACATGCACAGCTTCAGCATATCAAGATCGGCTGATGACTTTTCAATGTGAAAACGTTACTGCCACGATCTCACGGAGATCACCTGGACGTCAAAAATACTGAGGAGTTACGACAGAAAGGCCAAGCGTTGTCACCCCGAGCACTGATTGTGATTTTTCGTCAGTCTTTACAGGATTAAGAGTTGTTGGGTAACTCATTTGGTTATTTTCAGATCAGCGCTCTCTCCTTTTTGATCTTGAAAATAGCAAGAAAATTGGAAAGGTGTATTGGTATAAAAAGACAAAAAGTACGAGAAGGTAGCACTACTGTGCATTGGCTGACTACCTTGTAACAGGTAGTGTTTGTGTCACTGCACCAAAAGGCTGTGTGTGATAGCAGCTGCTAAGACATGTTACTCTCTGCTCATGTATTTTTCAGATTCCAGGTTTGACTGAGAATTACACTTGGAAGTAGGACACACTGGTTTAGCCTCCTGGTTGGTGGCATTGCTTCAAATCACAACAGTATGTACAGCTCACTGTATAAAGGCAAGAGAGATCGTAGTGCATTGGCTTATACTTGAGCCAATACTGACTCTTAATTCTGTCTTTTAAAGCAACACTTGACCTTTGTGCAGACTTTTTGTAAAAGAAAAGACAAATAGGAACCATATCAAACATTAAAAAAGAGAAAATCAAACCCAAAACAGCTCCACAGTACTGATACATTACAGAACAGAAAGGTTGGCAATGCGTCTATGTACCCAGGACAGAAAGTCAAAAACTGTGTTTTTTTCAGTTCATATAATCAATAAATCTGTCAGAAAGATGTATTTTCTGTGTAAACATTTGTTTCCTTAACAGTGACATTTTGTGACAAAAGAATGTGTACAGAGTCACAGGTAAAAGCCACAAAAACAACATTTTGGAACACGAATCAGGGAAGAAGAAGAAGAAGAAGAAGAAGAAGAAGAAGAAGAAGGCGGCGTCATTTTTTCTTCACATTTAACACAAACTCTTGCGAGGTGCAAAAGACCAGGATATTTTCATTAATAAAAGTAATGAAATGACAAAAACTAAGAGTGTAAAACGTTTTCAACTGAAATAAAAACAAGGATAACAAAATAAAAAATTTTTTAGTGTGTTTACAAAGCTGACAGCAATAAACTGTCTTCAATTTTCATCTTTGTCCATTTATTTCATACATAATCCTTGTATTCTGGGTGGATCGGATGAAATCTGTCACCCAATTTTTTTTGTTTTAGCTGTGCCAGTTTTACGGCGACAGATGGCAAGCACGTTGTGAGCTTTTACTGCACAATACTTCTTTTTTTTATATAAAAAAAACCCAAACCCTTTTTGTATCTCACCCCTGACAAACACACAATATAGAATAAAAATTACATCAACTATGTATTTCCTAAACAAAAAAACGAACAAAACACAACTGAAGTCAAATGCGAGAAGTCACAATGTGTCAATGTATCCCAGTGAAAAATGCCAAATCATTATATTCTCTCTGTAGATTTTAGAGCTTTAACTTGTTTCAGGCAATCTATTGTAGTTTAATCCCATTACACTGACACGTCCATGTCCTGTCTGGGTTAAACGCAGGTTTTCTACCTGACCTTGTGTTACTGTGTTTGCAACGCTTCAGTTTCTCAAAGCCCTGAACCATTGTTAAGTACAAACAAATGAGCTTAAACGACTTTTCCCCAAACAGCAGAATGGCCTTCTTGAAAACACTTGTCCGTGACACCTTAGGGTAAAGTAATAACCATGCACACACACACACACGCACGCACACACACACACACACACACACACACACACATCCTTGATTCTTCTCGGTGCTATCTTGATGGGATTGTCCTGATTTAGTCCTTCCTAAATCCTGATATATTGGTCTTGTGTGGGTGTCATTAGAACCATTACTCCACTGCCCTTTCCTATAGAAGCCCCTCAGGCCTGTTCTAATTTATTAAGATGTTTTAATGTCTGCTAAATCACACTTGCCATTTGTCAAGTCGGACTGTTAAATAGACCCTTGCGTCATGTGCGGACAGATTTCTGATCTATCTGCTCCTGCTGCTTGAATCTGGTACGGTCTGACTACCTGAGCAGTGGGTTTTAGCCGAAACGCGTGAAGAAACAATGACAAATACATACTGCACGCAAAAAGCCCATCCAACGGACAACAAAGGACAGATTCACAAAGTATTAAAACACAGATGACCATACATGTTGCCAAATAATGTCTAAGCTGGTGGCTAGTTTTCAACAGACTGGCACAATTGGCAGCACTTTAAACCTCATGCCTCGACTGTGATGACGATGATATGGTTAGTGCGTGTGTATGTGTGTGTGTGTGTCACCCAGATGGATGTAGACTGAGCTGCAATTACTGATTGTTTTCATCATCAATTAAACATCCTGTGTTTTTATAAATATCAAATTCAGCTGTAAAACGCCTGAAACTAGCGAAAAGGCTGCCGCGCTTTCACAGTTTCCCGCAGCCCACAGTCATGTTTTCAGACGGGATTTAAATATGCACTCATAACGCATTCCAAAAGGTGTTGAAGTTATGACGGATAACACCCAATGAGGTGTAGATACCATGGAAATACTTTATTCTTTGCAAAGAAAACTAGCATCTAATTAAAAATATCAGTCATTTCAATGTGGTGTGAAGATATCCTGAGGAAGGTGAGTGTGTTAATTGGTGTATTTACATAAAACAGGATTTTAGCAGAATTTAACAAAACTTTTTATGACTATTATTAAAGCAATTTTAGACATATTTTACATCCTTTCATGCTGGAGTTAAACTATTGGCGATGCTTGCAGAATAATATTGGATGATAGCGTGTGTTTTCCTGATGCCCAGTGAGATTCAAACACCTTTAAAGCCCAAGTTCTAAATTTAATTTTTTTTCCTACACATGGTGCATAAAATTCAGTGATTTCAACAGGCTCTAAATCGAACCAACTGTCATAAATGTCAAAAATTCCAATAAGTGATTCAAGCTTTTTAAGAATCTGCAGACACTCAGGTAAAACTGCAACGCATATTTATGAGACTTTTAGTTTTATGGGTTGATACCAGTGAATTCACAGATTGCAATGTTTTATGCAACACTCTGCTTGATGGAACAGTCATTAAAAAGTTCAGATTTAGGGGTATTTAAAAGAATCTGCTTCCAATTTTCATGGTTTTGTTGCCTTACAATAACCAGTTTATGTTGCACCTCTGTTCTATAGTATCACAATCAGACCTTAGCTTCTTTTTTCGTTTAGTGGGTCCAGACTGAAGAAACATTATTGTCTTCTACTATGTTTGAGACCAGAGACAACCAAAAAACCTAGAACAGACAAAAAAAAACACTGGTGAGGGGAGGTTCAGTTGGTTGCAATTTACAACATGGCCACTAGATATCACTAAATATTACACACCGGGCCTTTAAATTAACTTTAACTTTCACTGTTTTCATCAGTTGTTTACTGGCAGGTCTTAAACTTATAAAATATAAACCTGTTTTTGGACTTCATGCTGATTGTGTTAATAAGTAACATGCGGCTTGACTTGAAGAGTCCCACAAACCGAATGTGGGAAAAGAGTATGTTTATATGGGAAAATGTTGAACAATGTGGCCATCATGTTGCATTACTGTCCTTTTATATGAAGTTAAAATGGAAAAAAAAAAATTCTCCAAAAGTTGTTTTCTACCTGCTTCACCCTGCCATCAGTGCTTTCCCTGTCTTTGTTGTTGCAACATTTCCTTTTCTTTATGCTGTGGAATATGGTTTCACTTATATTTTGTTGAAATTTGAATACCTTGCAACTTTGGGGTGACTCACAACTTTCCCCTTTGAACGTAGTGTAGGAAGCAGCAAAGACAGTGGCAGGTTAACCTTTATCTGAACCATGCGTGCGTAGTTTGACTGATGTCAACACAGGCCTATGATGGCAGCCTTTCTACCTTCGTGACATCCATTGGATAAAAGCCAGGTTTCAGAAAAAGCGTATTTCCTGCAGCGTTGAATTTGAAAACCAAAGCCAATCAAAACGGGATGAAAGTCCTGTGCGATGGGACACACGGTCAAGCTAAGGTCGACGCTAAACAGATATTGAACAGACAAGATGAGTTAGATACTGCTTTTAAGCTCAGAACAGCAAACAAACAGGTAGATTTGAGTTGTCTCATCTTTGGAACTGAATGAATGTACTCCAATCAATCAGTTAGTGTTCAAAATATTGTTTTTTTTTTCATTACTTAGGTTTTGAGTTTGACATGATTTAGTTTCTCTTAAATTCACCTTAGAGAACTTTCTGACACTGAAAAAGTTCACTCTTCTGTTCAAACATCCCTTTCAATGTAAATGAGCCGTCACTCGCCTAACAGAAACTCTACCCAAAAAAATGTCTTAAACTTTAACAGAGCTATATGTAGTATTTCCACTTTCAAATATTGAAAATGATCTAAAGTTATTATCAGGGTGTTCATAATAAAGAGCTGTGAAGTTCTGCCAAAGATGCCAATGTATTGAAGTGTAGAGATATGAACGGAATTTATTTACAGCGATGAGCCGGGGGATTTATGTGACCACTAGGGGGGGAGTAGTGAGTCACTCTGCCTGTCTCCCATGGTTAGAAAGTGACCAGATGGAGCGAGAACCATTAAGAAACATGATGATAAAATGGCAGGGTTTGATTCTGAGGCTTATGAAGGTATAGTTATTATGAGATGTTATTATCTTTGCTAAGTTACCGTTTATTGATCCATTGTTCAGACTAAACTGAGACAGTTCTGACATTGTTTGTTGGAGTCCAAACAGACCTTTAGTTCAGCTATTGACGACACAAACCGTACAGAAAACGGAGGTGATTTGTGGTTTTACTGTGGCTAAAAACAGAGCTAAGCTAACAGAGCTATAATGTAAACTATCAGCTGATGCAGCACATGAAGATTATAAGACAGTG
>JAPQRQ010036880.1:0-10344 GCA_037367365.1 Apogon talboti | reverse complement strand
CCATGACCAGCTGGGGTTAAAGATAGAGGGTAAAGCAAGAGAAAGAGAGAGAGAGAGAGAGAGAGAGAAGGAAAGAAAGATTGGGAAGGGGGGGGATAGGGGTAGACACATGGATGCACAGCAAACGACAACAACCCAGCCGATGGGTAGCTGAGAGGTGACGCCGATTATCATATGTGTATGGTTTTTAGCGTTACCACAGAAGAATGCACCTGTTTTAAGGCATCTAGATCTGAGACTTTATTAAATGTAATATTTTGTTTTGTGCTTTCTTTGTGTGTAATGATGATTTGTCCTGTGCTGACAGGTCCCACCATGCTCCCCCAAGCACCCCTCTGTTCATCCTGATAGTCGACACTGGGCAGCCCTCACATTTGCCGTGCTGCATGGACACATCTCTGTTGTGCAGGTTAGAATCCCATACACACATACGCAGCTGATACGCTTTTGTCAGTCTGTGCAGCTGGTGTTGTATTTCCCACATGCGCCGCCGCTGTATGTGCACAACACATAGAGGTTGTTCTGTACATAATCCTAAGCTAACTGTGGACGTGATGTTAAGACTTTCAAAAGTGTACTGACAAATGTGCAGTCAAAGGTCAGGCCATAAATGAGTTACAGGATGTCAAATATCGCTCAGTCTAACAGATGTGGTGTGGTTCTGTCCTCAGCTCCTGTTGGACGCAGGGGCCAACGTGGAGGGGGCTGCAGTCCGCAACGGACAGGAGAGCACGGCAGACACTCCGCTGCAGCTGGCTTCAGCAGCAGGTGGGGGATACACACCCACACACACACACACGCATTCACAATGTGATCAAAGACGCACAGTGTTGTCTGAGTTACTACTTGTAAATTACTAATTGTAAATTATATGTGCAGTAATCCTGTAGGACGGTCTAGCAGAGGAGCGTATGAGCAAATGACAGAGCTGCTGTAATAAGTTAAAGCAAAATGATTTACAAGACTACTAGAGTGGCATGCTGTCTGTGGTTGTTCTGAAGCCTCTAAGCAACATTCCTCTGTGGGATCATCTGAAAGCCATACACAGCTGTAGAGCAGGGACTCATGCCCTACATAGCACTGATGACAGTCTTGCAAATGTGCCCAATGATAATAATAGACCTTAGCACAGTCAATTTAACGGGCAAAGAGAATGAGTTGATAAAATTCCATGCCATTAACAATTTAAAGTCAACCCGGGGGAAAATGTATAGTACAAGGAGTCTGATTATTAATAGCTATGTTTAATACAAGTGATCATGTTCTTTTTGGAGCTCTGTCTGCATCATTGATCTTTTCTTTGTTTTCTAGGAAACTATGAGATGGTGAGTTTGCTTCTTGCCCGAGGTGCTGACCCCTTTTCAAAGACCCACGACGGAAATGCCCTTACGTCATCTCTGTATGAGGACATGAACTGCTTCAGTCATGCAGCTGCACACGGACATAGGTATGCATCCTTCATTCTAATATGAGAAGCACTGTGGGCGGAAGAGATGTTGGACAACTCTTAGGAAAATCCTTTTTGCCTCCAGAGATGAAAGTAAGGCAGAAATAGCATTATAGTGTCATATCTGACCTGAGTGCATCTGAGCTTTGAGGAGATTTGTTAATCATGTAGTGAAGAGGAAGAATTTGACTGTATTTGGGTATGAGAGGCCCGGTCAGAATGTCATTCCATATAGGGTCCATCTGTCTCTTAACACCAACTGGTAGCATAAACCCCTCCACCTGTTCACTGTGTGTATGTGTGAAGACGATGTAGACTCAACATTTCACATTCTCGTCTGGGTAACAGATTATGCAATCAGAGAGGAGCGCCAGGCTCACAGAAATGGATGTATGTGTTGCACTTCAGACATATATAAATATTCGTATGCTCGTTCTTCCTATCCCCTATACCTCCTCTTTCTTCCCACCTCCTCCTTCCTCCCATTTATCATTTCAGGAACGTGCTGAGAAAGCTACTGACTCAGCCCCAGCAAGTCAAAGAGGATGTCCTGTCTCTGGAGGAGATCTTAGCTGAGGGGGTGGAGGGTGAGGAGGCCGGCATCTGCCCTTTCCTCCCTCTCTCCCCTCTTCCTACCCCTTCCTCTGGTCCTGGGGCCCTGCCAGAGGGAGGGATACCCAAGCTCTGCAAGGCTAGGATGAAGGCTCTGCAAGAGGCGAGCTACTACAGCGCTGAGCACGGTTATCTGGACGTCACCATGGAGCTACGAGCGATGGGTACCTATCAGACAGGAAGAGGAGAATGTGCTTTGGCATCACTTTTTATCGTATTCTTTCAATTTGTACTCACAGTTACCTTTTTTTCCTAACCAGGAGTCCCATGGAAACTGCATGTATGGCTGGAATCCTTGCGTTGTGCTCAGCAGCAGTCCAGGGCGGGGGTCACCCTGTCCCTCCTCAGAGAGTTCACCACAATCAGAGAAGAGGACTACTGCGAGGAGCTGGTCACTGTAGGCCTGCCCCTTATGTTCAATATCTTACGCACCACCAAGGTATCTACCTCAGCTATACTTACCTTTCTCCTATGTAATAGTAACAGTCTATCATAACGCCATCGTACCTGCTCTTTGATTTTCTTCCAGAATGATGCTATTATACATCAGTTGGCTGCTATTTTTAGTCATTGTTTTGGCCCAGCTCCTCTTCCAGCCGTCCCTGAGATGAAAGCAACCCTGTCAGCGCAGCTAGGTAAGGAAGCATTGATTTTACATTTCTATATACCTAACTGGTTAGTGTAGACTGTTTCTGATAATGATAATAATGGATTGGATATATGTAGTGTTTTTCTAGGAACTCAAAGCGCTTTACATTGAATCCATTGTTCAGTCACTCCAGTCACGCACTGGCACTTGATGACACATTTACTCTAAATAATACTGAATGACAGTTCTAAATATAAACACTTGGGAGGTTTGACCAAAAACATAACATACTATTATATGGTTCAGTTTAAGAGGATTTTGTTTACATCAGAAATGAAGCATCAAAGCTCTGTGTTGACGTGTTTTTCGACAGACCCTCATTTCCTGAATAACCCTGAGATGTCGGATGTGACATTTATGGTGGAAGGGAAACCATTTTACGGCCACAAAGTTCTGTTAATCACAGCTTCTGACCGGTAAGAGGCAGTGTCGAGGTTCACACCGGGCCGATACACAAATACATATAGAAACCTGTAAAAGACCCTAACAAAGACATGTTTTTCTTAAGATTCAAGTATCTGCTGGCATCCTCTGGACCGGATGGAAGCCCTAGCAAGGAGATCGATATCATAGATGTCAAGTACAACACTTTCCAGGTAACAAATACATTCTTTATTTTCAAGTTGTTTTTGAAAGTCCTTAAGGTGGTTGCAGTAGAACCAAGGCTGGTGGAAAAACTGAACATTTATTGCAAACGACCGAGCACAACATGTTCTTTTACTACGTCCAGCTGCAATTTGTTCCTAATGAACCTTTGACCTTTGTAGATGATGATGTCATACCTGTACTGTGGAGGAACAGAATCACTGAAGACTAATGTAGCTGACCTGTTGGAGGTAAGACAAATCATGTGTGGCATACCAAATTGGTCTCACAGAATTCTGTGTAATGGCCACCGACCCCTACCTCTAATCTGTGATGGTATTACGGAATCGCCAAAAATTTCGTGATGGTCCCAAAGAAGTAATACCAATGTAAGTCAGTGACAGGCACCAGCCATGTGTGCGCAAGATGAGTGATCCCCACGCAATTCTATTTGAATCGGGGGATCTGTGCGTGGACCACGGCTTACATTGGTATCCCTTCTGTGGGCCCATCGCAGAATTTTCTGCGATTCCCTGATACCATCACAGATTTGGGGCATCTACTACTCTAAGCAATTTCATACCTTATTAATTTCACTTCCAACCACTGTAAAGTCAAAGTATTAACATGTATTTGTCTTTCCTTGTGTAGTTGCTGTCAGCAGCTAGTCTGTTTCAGCTCGCAGCTCTTCAAAGACACTGTGAACTCATTTGCTCTCAGCACATTACCCTGGATAATGCAGTCAGCATTTACAAGATTGCCAAGGTAACACAGTGGCTCATCCTGTATTATCATGTGTACTATCAGGTTAATATATAGAAGGGGTCTTTATAATGTCTGCGCGCTATGTACACTTAACATTGATCCACTGCAAAAAAAAAAAAAAATTAAAAATCTCCCTGCTAACTGACCTCAAGTCTACGCTCAGCTCTTTATGCATTTACTTTTTATGTGGCAAAAAATATTTGACCTCTGCACTGTCCTCTGTGTCATCCCAGGCCCATGGTTCGGTGGAGCTGAGCTCATTCTGTGAAGGTTACTTCTTGCAGCAGATGCCAGCTCTGTTGGAGAGGGAGAGCTTCAGGTGCCTGTTGCTGGGACCTCTTGCAGCCCGACAAGGAAACAACTCCACCTCGACTTTGGTCCACAGCCGGGGAGACTCGCCTCTGGAGGAACTGGAGACTACTTTAGCTCAGCGGCTACGTTCTCTCTATGTCACCTCTCGAGTGTGAAGGTAACTGGACAGACACTGTGGGGAGAAGAGACAGAAATAAGTGGAGGAATGTGGTGCTTGGAGCATAAGTTTTTATCACTGATAATAGATCCAACCTTTTAAAGTTATCTATGTGTTGAATATGTAGTAGATGTTTTGTTAGTAACATCTAATCCCATCTAAGTGGTATGGAACCAACTTAATATGGTACTGAGACAACAGGATACCAGGACATACTGTAAGTGAGCATTTTAGCTACGCTCTAACAGATCAGTGTTTCATACGTTGCACCAAGCACTCCACTTTAACACCCACTTACATTAACACACATGAAGAAGAAACTAGGACAATGTGAGACTTTTCATTGTGCAAATCTCCAAGGCTCGGGAAGCTTCACCGGAGAAGCAACAGATGGATGCACAAGGTGGGAACCTCAAATTGTGGAGCACTGCTGCCCTCTAATGGACAAAACTAGTAACATAATTGATGGTCTTTAACGATTGTGATGGATGGCACCTTCTTGGTTCAGACTGAAACTATGGAAAAGGACAAACAGATGAAGCATCTACAAGGACAATAGATGAAGACTCTATTGAAGACACAAACAAGTGAGGCAACCATGCTGGACTTTTGGCTTTGTCTCATTTAAACAAATGAAGCAGAGTGGGAGAAAGCCTTGGATTAAGAAATGTACTTTTTAATGTAACTATATGTTTTTATTTTCTATTTTTAAAAGTATTACAGGCGAAACAAAACACTTACTGAAGAGTGGGATGGACATTTTCTATTTAATGAGAAAAAAAAAAGATGTGAGAGTATTTAACGGGGCGTTTCCCTTTTTATTTTGTTTTTAATCCAAGCAAAATTATTAATATTATTGTTAAAACATTGCCTTTGTGTAGCTGTTTCCAGGTACACTCTTAACAGTTCATTAAGCTTATGTATGCTGAGGTTTAATGCTTTTACACAGCTACAGCAGCAGGTTTCATTTTGGGATTAGACTACATAAAGTCTGTAATAATGCTGAACCTTGTAATAAACCTGGTAAACACGCCTTGTTGTGTTGATTCCGAGTGTACCTTAAGAGCCTAATTGTCTAAATTTGTGTGGACTCACCTGAAATCCTGGAAAAAGAAATCAGACTTGAAGTGTGCAAACCTACAACATGACAGTCATTACATATGCAACAAAACAAATCAATCACATAGTTGAAAGACAGGATGAGCACTTGAAGTAAATCTTACAGTTTCTTACCGTTGTCATGCATTGAACAAACTACAACTTTGGGACTTACCCACACATGCACAAAGAAGAACAAACACCATAACTGAATGAGTTTATTTGTTTCAGCACTGAAGATGCTCACAGTTATGTTATATGGGGATTACATCAGTCAGTTTTGTTCCTGCTCTGTCAAAAGGCCACTCTGGGCCTCAGAATCATGTCCTTAGTGCTGCTAGCTTCCCATTGTAGAAAACAAAGGAGGGTGAACAACAGGGTATTGCTTTGTGTTTGTAGTACTGATATCCCCTCTGTGCTGCTTCTACCTACAGGTAGAGAGAGCCCAGACCTCAGAGCCTTCCAGAGAAAGATACAGAGTAAAGGAAGCATTGTTCATAAACTTTGTGCACAAGATAAGAGGAGGAGGAAGGGAAAGATCAGTTGGAACAAGGGGACAATTTAAAAAAGGAAAAGGCCAAAAAGAAAAGCAAAGAGCGAAAAATAAGGGACAGAGGGAGAATTGAACATTAAAAGTAGTTTTGTGGAGAGAGAATTAATGAAGGCTGAGAGAAGGAGTGAGTTTGGCATGGAACAATAACACTAAAGCCATGCAAAGAAAAGCTCATGTTTGACATGCACACAGCAATACAAGCTAAAAGCATAGAGCAGGAATCCCCAGCATGGTTGAGAAGACAATCAACCCCCACGGTTTGTCTGTCTATTTACAAAGAGAAGAAGTAGACTGGGATCTGTGGTGTCTTTCTCCTCAGGCCTGGCCTACACGCACAATAATATGAAACTGACAAATATCAATAGAAGAGCATATTTCCTCTCCAAAAAGAGGCTAAGTCTACATTCTTAAATTACTGGTAAATCATTTCCCTTCGCAAGTTCTCTTTCCCTCTGTAGAGAGATCAGGGAAAAGTGAACTTGAGACTTGTCAATGTTCACATAATTCTGTAAAGTCAGACCAAAACAAAAGAAAAAAAAAAGTTCATTTTTTTCTTCAAATGTTGCCCCATTTACAAACACACAAGAGGGTAATAAATAACATTCAACTGACCTAACAGCTTTGTTCATATAAATAGCCAAGTTATAATAAATTAGGAAATCAAAACAGTGAGATGAACGTACATGAATAAATAAGGATGAAAATACAAAAATATCCACAATTGCATTTATCATGTCATTGTTTTTTGTTCCTCTACTCCTACTGCTGGTAGTTGAGACTAAGAGAGAGGTATAAATGGAAAACAAAACACAAATTGCAGCAGATTAACGGGAAACAGGAATGTCGGAATAATTATTAGGTCAATCAAACAGAGACATAAATGATCATGTAACAAAAATACACAGAAGAATTTAAAAGAACAGGATGTGGCAGGCGCAGGTTTTCTAACCTGACCCTATGGTATCTAAACATAGTGTCACAACTAGACATTTCATTTTTTTTACATAAGAAATGATATCAGTCTGTACAACAGAATAGATCATTCATTTTAAATACCCACATTCCCACCCGCATCCCACCCACCCAACCCTATACTATCATATCATCTCCCGACTAACCCTCTGCCCATTTCTTTTTACCCCCCCTCCCCTCTCTGAAATCACAATCCCAGTGCATTTGCAGCAATAGAATTAAGTCTAATAAAGTCAGTGTTTTAAACCCAGTTCTTCACAAATAAAGTACATTAAAAAGCAAACAATACAATCCAGCAAGCATCCGTGTCGGCTGTTTGGGCTTTCACAAAACTCCTCTCCCTTCTCTCCTCCTCTGAATCAGTCAGTGTATCTGCAGGTCGTCTTTTTTTGTTGTTGTTTTGCAATGTTCATGTTAATACATCCCAGAGTTTTTTGTGCATACTGGACCTGTGCATGTATGCAAGTACATACAGTTTATGTGTTCTGTACGCAGAGTGTTGAAATGCTTGTTTCCAATTAATGAACGCTCACTGAGCTTAACAAGAGGAAAAGGGGGACAGGTTGGTTAGAGAGTGTGCGTTGTTGTGTTGTCAGAATGTGTGTGGATGAGGTGTACATGTATGTGCGTGTGTGTTGCTAAGATGGGGGACACTAAAGGTATTTTCATCTACTTCTACTGATGGCTGCCAGAGGTGAAGAAGGGGCGCAGAGGGAGATGAAGGTAGAAGTCTGCATGAAGGGTCTGTTTCCATGGTAACCCGCCCCCCCCTCCGCGCACCTCTAAAAGCAGTCCTCCGTCAACAAATGTCCGTCTCTGTTGGCACACTCGGGGGGGGTTGAGGGTTGGACGAGGGAGGGCGAACGAAGCAGGGGACATGGAGGGACTTAATAGGTTTTCTGGATAATTCCTGGTATCAGAAACAAGTTAGGTCATCACACAGGTTAGCAGCAAGGGAAGCAAAAATAGAGCACATGTGTTCAAATGGCTGGGTAATATAGAGGGGGTGGATGATGATGGTGGACACTGAGGGGTAATGACAAGTGGGGTGGGAGGAGGGTGTGTGTCTGTCATGTAGGTGCAATATGCTGTTTGTAAAATATCACTTTGATTCTCTTAATATATTTCTATCTATATAAAGTTATTTTATACAAAAATGTCCATAAATTATTTATGTACATCTAGCTATGTACAGATAGAATATAATATTATCTCTGTGCCACTGGCTTATAGTGATACTGGGATGGGTCTAGCACTGGCAGGACTACAGAGCATCTCAGTCTAAGACTCCTCCTGTGTCCCCACAGATGCAACCGACAACTTGGCTCTGTCTCTGCCTGCAGCGGGGCATTTGGTGTCATTATTTTCTGGCTCATGCCTCCGGACGTGCATGGGCGAGGGGCAGTGCTTGGAGGGCGTGCCAGAAGGGTAGGGCACCTGGCCGTTCTTCTCGTCTGAAAAAAGTTGTTTAATTACGTCAAAGAAGTTACTCAATGGGCTGCCTAGGTACACAGACGGGAAGAAAAGAGGACAAAAAAGGGGAAAGAGAGAAGAAAGAGAACAAACAAACTAATGAACAATGGGGTTCACAGGGTAGAGACGCGGCTACAGATAAGACAGAGCAAGCAGAGGCGGACGAGGAAGACCAACAGACACACAGCAAGGATGGGAGCTGCTGGAGCAGCCATGTCAAGCTCCCACTAAATCATGCATATGTCACAACACAACCAATAAATACAAACGAGTAGCCATTAAATCAAAAACCAGAAATTACGGCTTGCTAGCATGAAGACAAAAACCTTGGTTCTGTATGAGACAGTACTGTTCTTTCATTTATCTGTAGTCTAGAGGTGGTAAGGTGTTTCATCTGTGTGCAATAGTGCAAATCTTGTCAGCCAGAAGCAGGACAGATGATGGAAGAAGGACAATGAGGAAGCTTGAAGCTTCAATAAAAAGTTGCCCTTGAAGAATAACATACCAGTATCTTTGCTCCCTGTTGCAAAACTTAAATGTTTGTGGAGTTTTACAGACACCACAATGACAAGGAAGATCAACTTAAAACTGAGAACGCTCAAATGAACTACTTAACAGGGATATTTGGACTTTCCAAGAGTCCATCTGTCAACACATTTCGGATGATGTCTGTAACTAACTTTAGCTAATAAACAATAAAAGCTGGGCAAAAACACTAAACATAGCAGGAGACTGCATTTTCTGTGGACTACCGTTTGAACTAAAGTAAATACAACCAATGATTTTACTGCAACAGAGTCAGATTGTGATGAGCGTCAAACAGTTGGTGAATTAAGGGGAAAGGAGCAGAAATGACAATATACTGTATCTCCACTGTTAACCATAGAAACATGACGAATCCTGCCAGAATAAAAATTCAAGGTCTGTTTACTCATTACTTTCATCAACAGCTTTACAAATGCATTTGCAATGAAGAGAGAAGGAAGGTCACTGTATATAATAGAACTGTAGAATTAGAAATGTTACAGTTGTAGTATAAGTAGGGTGGCCATCCGTCCGGCGCAGTCTCAAGCCGGATTTTTGTTTGTCCTCCTATTTTAAGTTGCACTTAAACACAATGCAGCATATCGTCCAAGCCTTTAAGACGTTTAGTCTAAAAAAAGATTGTCTGAAGGCGGTGTCAAATGAATATCTGTTAATATCATTGGTTGAAAAAGTAAACAAGCCTCCATGTGCTAGCCTAGCAACGTGTGACATAGATGTAGGTAACAAAGGAAGGGGGACCATAGAAAAGCTTATAAAGAGTGAATCACTGTTCCAATGGTTTTTTTTTTAAACTTATTCTCTGTTTACATAAAACAAGTTATTTATGCTTATTATTAACTTGGATATGTACTTTTTGCATTCATTTATTTATTGTGTTAAATTAATTGGTTACTATGTTAAGATCCTAAATTTTATGTGCTCTGTGCACTTTGATAAACAGGTTCAGGTCATTTGTCAGTTCTGAATAAATACAAATACTGTGACCAAATGCTTTTCACCTTGTCTGGGACATTTTTCCTCTTCTGTTACACACACATCATAGCAGGCTCTCGAGGACCAGAGTTGGCCACCCCTAACCCTACCCCTAAACCTAACCTTACCCCTAACCCTACCCCTAAACCTAACCTTACCCCTAACCCTACCCCTAAACCTAACCTTACCCCTAACCCTACCCC
>JAPQRQ010036879.1:0-10345 GCA_037367365.1 Apogon talboti | reverse complement strand
TAACTGTTCTAAAGACATAAATACTCCATCTTTGTAACAATGTTCTATACAACAAATACCTTTCTCCTGCCAGGATCAGAAGTTGTCTCACAAATGGCTGTCTCACATTAAACACAATAACGTATTTTAATTATTTTACTGATACTTAATTTAGATACATCAATAGTTTTCAAATAAATCATATTTTTTACACATTATTTTCATTGTCGAAGAATAAAAGTCTGGGTGTGCGACGAGGAGAAACCAGTGATTTTGACACTTCTAAGAATGTTAAAAGTATGAAAAAATCATAATAGAAAGGTGCTAAATTTTTTTAAGGTGGTTTTATTATTAATTTGACAAAGAAAGTAAAATTTGTACAAAATTATGTGTATTTTTAAAAGTATGACCAAAGAATATAAAAGTGCCCGTAGTCTAAGAATCACCCATGTATATACAGTAGTTCTACTGACATTTGAGTCTAAAGTTCAGGGTTTTAGATGGAAAAAGAAAGATTTGTTGTTTTCCTTTGTCATCTGTCACTTTTCAGATTGAATTTGAAGACTTTTTTGGTTTGTGAAATGTGAAAAAAATATATAATTTATCTATTTTCTTTTTACTTTAGGCCGAGTATAAGTTGTCTGTGTAGTTGTTCTATTGTGTCACGTTACAGTCTGAATAAGAGTAGACTGCCTTCTTTTTGTATAAATTCTGGCCACAGTGAAAATAATATATTTTATTAGTATTTAGTATTCATTCAAATAATTTTCAAGCTCATTAAATGAAAAGAAATGTGCATGAAGAACTTTTAAAATAATTTTTCTTTTGTATTAAAGAGTAAATGAACACAGATGAGCTGGACGACAATTGAATTTCTCGTTGGGCTCAATAAAGTGATTCTATTCTTAAATAAACCCCCAAACCACTTCTTTTCAGTGCTGTCAGGACAGCAATTCAAATTGTAAGCCTTCAGGCCATTATTCAGCTTCACTATCATCTGTACATACCATCCAAGTTGCCTACCTGTTATTTCAACCAGCCCACCCTAATATGACATACTAGACCCGGCCCTGATCTTCAGTCTTCTTGGGTGAGTAAAAGCATGCCTCCTCTGTTCTCCATCTCCTTCTATCTGCTTCTTGTTCAGACAAACCTTGCGTCCACTCCTGTTTTGTCTTTCCCTTCTGTCCTGTCTTTGTCCAGGTCAGCTTTGTTGAAATCAGTCTTTTCCTACTTTTCCACCTTTTCCTCTCCGCTTTGCACAAACAGAAAGCAGTAACATAAGTGCCCAGTACAGAATGAACCCACAGTTTGTCCCTTGACTTAAATGTGTCAGGAAATACGTTCAACACCATCTCACAGAGTTTGTCAACACCCTTAAAGTCTCACACACATACAGTTTGACAAATAGATAAACAACAATGTAAGTGACTTCGCTCTCACCTGTTGGACACAGGGGGGGCTTTTATCTCACTTTCCTTCTGAGCAGGTGGTCCCTGAGGCTCCGCATTACTGCAAAGAAACAGAACAGAGGAGTAAAACATAGATGATCTGTTTTATCTCTGGCCTCTAATTTACTCTGAGCCTGGGATCCTGTTTCTTTTCATAATTCTTGTTTTGATGTTTACATTAATACAGAAGGAAATCCTGCCACAAGAGTACAAGAATGTGCAATGCATGTGTCATTTCTTTCATCCCAAGATCTCAAATCCTAACAGATCTCAGTGCTTTTACTGCTTAGCTGTTGTTGAGCGTGTACCAGATGAAAGTGGTCAGCAGGGTCCCCAGAAACAGGACAGTGAGCATGAAAGAGAAGAGTGACTTCTCCTCATAGGCTATCAGGACGTTGAACTCTGTCCACTAACACACACACACACACACACACACCCCCGCCCATGGACTGTAACCCACCCCCACATTTACACAAGGCCTTTACCTCAACTGTTTTGCACATGAGACTCAGTAGACTTACAATGTGTGATATTCTCCCATGTCCTGCTGACTGTCTTCTATACTTCATTACAAACATTGTACTGTTGCCATATCTGCTACTGTAATGGTCAAATCTGCTGCTGTTTGGTTTCATTATGCACCTCCTCACCTCATAACTGTACTGTAGAACTGTACCTCATTACTGTATTGCACTACCGCTGCTATTGTAAATAGATTTGATAATATTCTTTTATGGGGCGACACGGTGGTGCAGTGGATAGCCCTCGTGTATGGAGTTAGAACGGTCTCATAATTAATAATGATATTTCATATTTCATATTAATAATAATATTTCATAATTTATGAATTATGAAATATTTGTGAATATTTCTGTGTGCATTTGTGTATCCTTATGTGTGCATTTATTAATTATGAGACCGTTCTAACTCCATACTCGTGCCTCACAGTAAGAAGGTCTTGCATGCTTGCCCATAGGTGTGAATGTGAGAGTGTTGTTTGTCTCTGTGTCAGCTCTGCAATGAACTGGCAACTCGTCCAGGGTGTACCCTGCCTTCGCCCTTAAGTAGCTGGGATAGGCTCCAGTGACCCCCACAACCCTATTGAGGCTAAAGTGGGTTCAGAAGATGAATGAATGAATATTCTATTGTAGTTTATCCTTTATGTCATCATATTTATTCATGTTTTATTTTTACCTCTTTTTAAAAATTGTATACCATTTAATAACAAGGTTAGAGAGAGACAGTATCTCCATTCTTTGTTTGTCCTGTGAATCTAGTGAATGACAATAAACAAGTGAAAAAGTAAGCAGAATCTTATGGTCGCACAATGTTTTCCCTCCTGTTCACTGATACCCGGCCTACCCAGGGATTAATTTTGAGTCTTAACTATAAATCTTTTCCAAAAAAATTCCAAAATTTTTATTTAAAAAAAAATGTAAACATTAAAAAATTGAGAGGAAGGTACATTTAAAGAACTTGTGTGAAATTTGAAAAGAATAAGTTTAATTTTCTAAGTTGAAATTGGCAAAAATAAAAAATAAATAAATAAATAAATAAATAAATAAATAATAATAATCCCAAAGTTTTAATTCAGCCATCAAACTGAGCACTGCACCTTTCCTTGTGATAAAGAACACGTGTGTGAAATTTTAAAACAATCGAGTAAATTGGGTAAGAAGTCAGTTGGACAAAAATCTCAGACAGACGGACAGAGTTTCTGGTATATTTATATATTTATATGGTTTATAATAGCCCTGTCCTCTAGGGTGAGCAGGAGTATAATAAAAATCTTTGAATGTGGATCTTCAGTCTTCTTGGGTGAATAAAAGCATGCCTCCTCTGTTCTCCATCTCCTTCTATCTGCTTCTTGTTCAGACAAACCTTGTGTCCTCTGCTGTTTTGTCTTTGCTCTCTGTCTTGTCTTTGTCCAGGTCAGCTTTGTTGAAATCAGTCTCTTGCTGCTCTTCTACTTTTTCCTCTCCCCTTGGCACAAAAAGAAGGCAGTAACATGAGACTCCAGTATTGAATGAACCTTACTGTACATGTGTCAGGAAACATGTTCAACACTATCTCAGAGTTTCTCAACATCCTTAAAGTCTCTCACACACACACACAGTTTGATGAATAGATAAACAACGATGTAAGTGACTTTGCTCTCACCTGTTGTCAGAGGACAAAGTGGGGGCTAGTTTCTTGTAAGCAGGTGGTCTGTATGGCTCCACATGACTGAAAAGAAATGGAACAGAGGAGTAAAACATAGAGGCTAGAGATAAAACAGATCATCTAATTCACTGTTAACCTGGGATCCTGTTTCTGTTGTCATGATTCTTGTTCTGCTTTTTCTGTCAATACAGAAGTATATCCTGCCAGTTCCACTGCCTGTTATTTCCTTCATCTCAAGTCAAATAGTTATGTCACAATTTCATAAGTTTTAGCTTGAGTTCAACTAATGTGTCCTGTGACTTTTGCATCTATGCTGGACCTAAACACCCGCGCAAATACAGTCATCATGTTTTGCATTTGTGGGACAGACAGATGGACAGTCAGACAGACAGATATACTTTATTCATCTAAACTGGGAAACTGTAGTGCAGCAGCAGTGTGACACACACAAAAAATAGAATTACAAGAATAAAACTAGAAAAGCACTCGGAGAGCGCACACCTCCGCCAAGACAGCTCTGTTCCCCACCATCCTGCTGTAACAGTACCCTTGAAGTGGGTTACCTAGCAACGGATTAACAATAGGGCCACGTTGACATGGTATCAAATGTCCTGTGCAGAAACAGAAATGCCAGCTGAGAGGTTATTCAACTGAAAATGCCATAAAAAATCCTGAATCACACCCAAAATCTAATCACTTGTTCCTTGTCCCATTTTGGACATTTCCTGAATATTTAATTAAAATCCATTCTTAAGTTTTTGCGTTAAGTTGCAAACATACAGACAGGCAAACACACAGACAGACAAACCCTGGTGAATACTAACCTCCTTGGCGGAGGTAAAAATAGAACACAAGAGCAAACACACTGTACGTAATAAATTAAATAACTGTCACTATTCGTGCAATCAGAAAAGTTCCAGATCCCGTTGGAAGAAAAGACTTTGGTCTTTCTAGTCATATATGGGACATTAGGGCAGTGAAAGGCTCTGATCCACACCAGCCTGTGGATGTGGGGATGGACGGACCTGTCCATAGACGCACTATGGTGTCAAACATGCGGCCCGCGGGCCAAAACCGGCCCGCCAAAGGCTCCAGTCTGTCCCACCGTATGAATTTGCAAATTGAAAAAATTATACTAAAGTTATTGAGAGTCAAAGATGTCAAAGTTGTTGTAGTTCAGGGACCACATTCATACCTATTATGATCTCAAGTAAAATAATAACAAAATGACCTATAAATAATGACTCCAAATTTTCTTGTTAGTTTAATGTGGAAAAAAATATAAATTATGCTTATAAATAATGCAAGAAAAACATAAAATTATGAAAATATTTACATTAATAAACTATACTTTAACAATTTAATGTGAATAACCTGAATAAATATGAACAATTTGAAATTTCTAAAGAAAATGAACTGCAATTTGACCAATATTCTGTCTGTTACTAAATGTTTTCTGCCTTTGTAGAGCCGATCTCTAATGCACATGTATAAATGATAAGTTGCCTTATTCAGCAATTCGTTTTTTTTGTTTTGTCTATTATTGCACCCTGTTATGCCACCTAAAACACGCAGTTCTTGCCAGATCTTGAAAGTAGTAGTCCTGAAAAAAAAGACAAAAGTACATCTGTACAGCCGCTTTAATGACACTTCGACAGCTAGAATAACAAAATAATTCCAAGCAACCTGTTTCACTCAAATATTTTATTCCGGGTTATAGGCGATTCGCACAGAATACCACAGTACTTACACAGCATGTTATCAAGTATCTCGAGGCGGAGCAGAGTGTCCTCTTTTTTGGAAATCAAAATATGGTCACCCTAGCATGTGGGCACGCTGCAGCAGGGACATGATAGCGTCGTCAACTCTCAAATGGGGCTGATAAGAAAACTGCAGAGGGTCTAGAAACAGCTTCGCCTGTTGCCTCAGCTGGGCTAAGACCGGTCTCTCCAGGACCTTCATTACATGAGAGGTAAGAGCTACTGGTCTGTAGTCGGCCAGGTCAGTTGGAGCTGACTTGTTGTGGACAGGAACCAGGCAGGACGTCTTCCACACCGGTACTCTGTCCAGACTCAGGCTGAGGTTGTACAGATGTTGCAGTACAGAAGACAACTGGGCGGCACAGGTCCTCGGAGCAGATGCCATCAGGACCTGGAGCCTTCCGCTGTCGGAGTTGCTCCAGTTGTCTCCTAACCTGGCCTGTGGGGGAGGGAGCTGTCATCTTCAGTGGATGGGGGGGTGCGAGAGAATGACGGGGGAAGTGGGGTTGAAGTATGCGGGACAGTATAGGTGTGTACAAATCAGGGAGTGTTGGGGGGTGACAGTCATAGAGCTAAACCTGTTGAAGAACCGCTTTAACTGGTTAATTACCCCTCCCCTTCATTCCTGTGATGTGTTTCATTCCTGTCTACATGTAAGTCACACTGGTCTGCTGGAGGTTGGCCTCCAGCTTCGTCCTGTAGGCAGTTTCACACGTCCTCAGCATCTGTCTGAGTTACTGTTGAGGTAACAGCACACGATCCGGGCTGGCATGGTGCCGTTCTCATAGAATTTGATGTGTCCACCTTCACAAAAGGGACATACTGTCCGTCACTGCCACTGTTCGTGCAATCGGAAAAGTTCCAGATCCCACTGGAAGAAAAGACTTTGGTCTTTCCAGTGATATATGGGACATTAGGGCAGTGAAAGGCTCTGATCCACACCAGCCTGTGGATGGACGGACCTGTCCATAGACGCACTATGGTGTCAAATATGTGGTCCGCGGGCCAAAACCAGCTGCCAAAGGTTCCAATCTGGCCCACAGTATGAATTTGCAAAGGGCAAAAATTAAAATTATTTCGAAGTTATTAAGAGTCAAAGGTGTCAACCTTTTTTTAGTTGAGGGGCCACATTCAGACCCATTATGATCTCAAGTTACAGTTGCAGTCAACTTTTTGCGTTAGCCTTAGCTAACATTATCTTAGCAATGAACCTTCACACTGTGCATGTCGCTACCCAACCGGTCCTGGAAGTACCGGAAGGGTTCCACGTATGCGCAAGGTGGTTGTAGCACATGTGCAAACTAGGGATTCCCAAGAGTTAAGAAATATTTAAGATGAATGGTTTGAGCGCAATACGACATTATTTCTATGCTCAATATGAGCCGTAAATTGAAACATTGGAAGCGAGTGTGACGTAGTTGCGCACATGCATGGAACCACGTGGAACCGATCCAGTACTTCTGGAACCGAGTAGTGACAGTGCACACAAGGGCTGTTTACCAATGAAAACTCACCCCAACCATACCCTAACCGTAACCTTAACCATTCAACACACACATCTACCCTTAAACAGACACTGGAACCTTATTTAATCGTTTAAGCACTTTGCGAACTATATTTATTTATTTATTTATTTATTTTTTAAATTAGCACAGTGACCACCACTTCCTGTGGGTTTGGTGAGGGTGTGGTCATTGCATTGACATCACTTTCTTAACATTAGCCACATTAGCTGAAGGCCTTAAAAATTTTCAGCCCATGCTTTTATTTTTTGTGGTGGCCTTAATTTTTAAGTAAGAGACCATTCGGGTAAACAGCACCCCCTTTAATTGAAAAGGTGGATTGTTGTTTTTTCAGTTTTTTTTCTTTTTTTTTGATGAACCTTATTTAAAAAGTGAAGGGGTTTTCTTTTTAGGCATATGAAGTTTTATATTTTCAAACACTCTTTTTTTGATAAATGTATTTTTTAACTAAGTAGTTGTCTTTATTTGGATTATATTTATTTGGGGGGTGCATATTGTAAAACCTGACATTGAATTTAATTTTTGATGTTATATTTTATTTTGAGACACTTTTTTTGTAGAAGGCTTTTATTTGAGGAGATTATTTTTTTTAAAAATCATACAAGTTTATTTAATTTTTTTGTACAAATTTATTTTTATTACAAGTTTCTTTTTTTTTTAGGAGATTGGGGTTTTTTTCCACACAAGTTTATTTTTATTTAAGTTGTACATTTATTTTTCAGATACTTCTTTTTCAAAAAATCACAATCTCTTTTTTTCTTATAGTGGATCATTTTTTGGCCTTTTGCCCCTCTGGGCCACCATACCAAATGGCCCCTCTGTAAAACGCATAAACATGACCACAGAAAAAATGCTATAAAATTGACATTTTTAAAGATAAAGCTCTCAAAATTGAAATATAAATTTTCAAGACATTGCTCTGTTGGCAAATGGTGTGTGTCAGTCCATACCTACCCACAGCAGCTTTATACACCCTTGGTTTTACAAAAAAAATTCAGGTGAGACAGGAAAAACATCTCAATTTCTTTGTGTTTCTAAGTATGGAGCTTTTGTTTGTTACATAAACAGTAAAAGTGACTGCTACAGTACAAACTACAGGGTGTTACCTTTACAAAGAGCCCATTCTTTTATCTGTACTTCAAATGGTTGAAGAACAGCTGTAATTTTAATTTGGAGAGCTATTTTTCAGGCATTTTAAGCATTTTAAGTCTGACTTTTGTTTGCTGGGACACTTTGCGTTGATTATCCATAACCTACAGTCCGTGGGGCTTAAAGAAAAGGATCTCTTTTGAAGTTCGGGTATGAGGTAACAGAATTTTGCCTCGGGGCCCCACAGAGGTCTGAACCGGCTCTGCAATCTTAGAATAGAAGTTGTGAGAGTCTGTGAATTTCTTCAAACAAAGCAGTGGACAAACACACAACCAGACCTTTGACTCTGAGTTACATTTAAGTGGGAGACTGTTGTGTCTTTGCATGTCTACCTCATTCATTTAATTACATTTTCAAAAACCTGTTTAATTAGATTCTGTAGAAGTGTACTATTATGGGTGTAGTTGACTGTTATCAAGTTTGAGATATTTTTATAATCTATTTTATTCTCCTTCATGGTTTGACACCATTACTGTGTATCATTCTATCCTCTGTCTTTACACTTAACACACTTTTTTTCTTATAGGAGCCCTGTGTGCTTACTTAATTAAGTTTTTCAACTTACAGTGGAGTATTTTCAAAGTGTGTTATTAATCCTAACAGATCTGAATGCTTTTTCCGGCTGCTTACCTGTCAGATGAGATGAAAGTGATCAACAGGGTCCACAGAAACAGGATAGTGATCATAAAAATGAGGAGTAACTTCAAGCGCTGCCTCCTCATACTCCCCCTCTCCCACACTAACCCACTCATCCTCTGGTCTCACTTCACCTTCCTCACCACTGCTTTCTGTCGCCTTGTCACTGTGTTTTTGCCGTATCTACCGTTCCTCCTCTCCTCTCCGGCTGTACACCTCACATTCCTACAGTAAATCTCACAAATCTGTTAATTGTTTGTCTTTCTGGTTTATCTGGTGTCTACCACTTTAGCATTCTCAAGTTTTAAGTATGAAATTATAATAAAATGTCAGATGTCAAATGTCAAAAGGACCTTGTTCTAAGTGGCATTAAATCCTGTTTCCCATAGGTTTTCATATAAAAGTCTTAGATGCAAAATAAAAAAGGAAGATCTGCACTTAATACATAATCTAAGATAATCTATAGCCCTTTCATTACCACATATACAGTATGTTGTGTCACATTAACCCATAAAGACCCAAACATCCACTGTCGACCAAAACCATCTACTGATGTAAATTGTTTAATACCTGTTGATTCACTAATCCTATCAATACATGTAAATAATTGGTGTAAAATTCAGTTTGTCATCTTTTCATGGTCATCAGATATGACCCATTTGGACGTTCAGAGGCTCTGTAGTGAACGTGGAAACACCGTCATCTGCTACAACATTAATTCACCAATAAAACCCATGGAGTTGGTTCAATGACAGTGGATGGACACACTGGGTTTATGTTCAGTTAATGATAGATTTGACTGCACAATTCACTTTTTCTTCACTTTTCTCTGTTTTGATGTAATAACCTTTGAATTTACTGAGTTTTCATGAGAATCTAAATTAAATATATGAAATTAAATATAGGAAAATACATGATTCACAGTGAAAATTGTAAAAATACAGAGGATAATATTAGAATAAACGGTGATAAATCACTTAAGAAAGTTTAAATACAAAGAAATATTCATCTGGGAACTGACACAAAAGTAGCACTGGGTCTTTATGGGTTAAAGATTTGTTCTTGTTTTATGCTACTCAACTTTGCAGGTAAAGTACAAAGAGTTGAAAGTGAGGAATGCCCAGCTCCTTAAAATGCAAAATCCATCAGGAGTTGAACATAGCAAGGATAATAAATGTTCTATGTAAAGACGATTTAATATGATGTGTCTGAGGATTCCTGTCATTTCTAATGATAAAACAGAGCTCCTTCTACAAGAGGAAGAGCTGCTCCATTTAAAAACAGAACTGTCAGCACAAGTGAGTTGGAGTGAGGAAGCGTTTATGTAACCGTGGTTTTTGTGTATGTTGCTGCTTTTGGTGATGTTACTACACACTGCTCTGGTACAGGAGAGATCCAAAGTCAAAGGCCTCCAGTTGGAAGAGTCAAAACAACAAACAAATTAGTAGTTACGACTTATAGTGTTTATTAATGTAATTGTAATTGTAAGCAGGACTGTAATGTGGAATAATTGAGTCGACCTCTCATCTACCCATCGGCTGGGTTGTCGTCATTTGCTGTGCATCCATGTGTCTACCCCTATTCCCCCCCTTCCCAATCTTTCTTTGCTTCTCTCTCTCTCTTTCTCTTGCTTTACCCTCTATCTTTAACCCCAGCTGGTCAAGGCAGACGACCATCCACCAGG
>JAPQRQ010036878.1:0-32565 GCA_037367365.1 Apogon talboti | reverse complement strand
TTTTGGTTTCGGACATCTTTTGGATAATTAAACATGTACTGGGTCAAATTGACCCGGAACATCATTGCTGTTCCTGAAAAATGAACATAACAGGAGGGTTAATTGGAATAATTTTGTTTTTAGACACATTTCTCTTTTTATTCCTGTTTATACACATCAGCAAACATCTTTGGTGCAATGATTATATAAGTCCCAGTTACACTTTATCCAGAATAAATCACATTGTCGCAGTGGTTTCATGAGAAGAGGTAAAAATATTTTATTCCAACTTATGAACAATAGTGTACATGTGGATGTGCAACACACACTGAAATGGCTCATTAAAGAGTCACTTAATGACTATTTACATTAAGACTTTTCATTTCTGGATTAAAACATCAGTTGTAAAATAACTTATTTATGTTTTGTCACCATTTATCTGCATCACATACATACATAACTCAACCTTTGACACATTTTAAAACAATACAGGTTGGGACCCTTTTCCTACTTCTGCTTCCTGATTATTTTTTTCTCATTTCCAGGGTGACACTGTTTGAAAAGGACAATTTAATGAACTCAGAGAATCTGGGGATTGTCTTTGGTCCGACACTCATGCAGCCGCCAGAGCTGAACGCTTTGACAACCCTGAATGACATGAGGCAGCAAAAACTAGTGGTGCAACTTATGATCGAGCATGAAGACGTCTTATTCTAAGGACTGAGGCGCGCAGGTCTTGTACCAGAGACGAAGGACAATTATTTATTCTGTCAAAAAGGAAATTCAAGCCACCTTGATTCCAGTGAAGTTTCAAAATAGTTTGTAATCAAATTGAACTTGAAATGCTTCTTTCCTCGCATGACTGATTTAGATGGAGTTGGTTTAGTGTCTGCATTGTCTTGTTACTGTATGTTTTGGGTTTTCATGCTCAGCCAAGACCATCATTTTTTTACTAGGAAAGGATTCAGTATTTTTAACTACCTACAGTGCTGTTCCCTACCTTTAATTTGAAGACTGTCACTACCTGGTGTAGACTCAGTCGTGATGACAGACGCTGTGTGAAACCGGCTCCAGGCAGGTCGTCAATCATTGAAAGCCTGGTAAAGCCCCACAGCAGCCGCCAATGTAATGTTCCCAGATGATGTGTGCATATTGTTCACTGGTAAAAATGTTAATGAAACCAAGCGATCTTTACATATTAATAGAGTCAGATCATCGAATGGTCAATATTTTAACTTGTGTGTATTAAAAATTGAGACGATTGGTCGCTCATGAAGCACTTTTTTGCAACAAGTGTAAAGATTTATTTTGTAAAGATGTTTATTTTTGTCTTTTACTCTGCATCATGTTATTTTGTCACAATAATATATAAAGTTGAGATTGTCTGTTTAAATCTGTGTCTGAATGCAAAACTGAGAAGAGTCGTAAGAGCTACAGTTTGTTGATGTACCGTTTTTATTTTCACTGTACTCAATGTTATAGTGAGGATTACACAAGTGGATTAAATACTGGTTATTTGAATTCACATCATGTTACAGCCTGTGCATCGCATGAGTAAACCTCCTGTGTACACATGCTGGTTGTCAGTTTTGCAGCATTTCTGTTTACATGCAGGTTTAGGTTCTACTGAAAAAAAAAAAAAGAAAAAAAAAAAAAGATCTGGCCCCTCTTTTTGAAATATTTTTTCATGCCAGTAATGTTACTCGGTGCAGAAGTAGATAACATTCACTTCACGTAGAGGTTGTCATACTGAAGCTACATCGAGAATGTTCCTTTCACAGTTGGTTTCAGTAAATCTACACAATTTTCCTTTTTGGTCATTTTATCAAAATGTATTTTTGTGATGGTTGCAATTGTAATTTATCAAATGATGATTTATTAAATGATGCAAAACCTAAATGTAACATAGTTTAAATATTGCAGTTTCTCTAAATGATGTCTACATTTAACATGATGGTGTCACACTATAAAAGCTACAGATGATGATTCAGTCAGAAGAGAGGCTTGTTCTTGGGAAGTGATATCTTGTAGCCTGAAGCATGGTGAATCACAGGTATGTGGGTAGTTTTTTTTTTCTTTAGGCAGCTATTGCCAAATTCTTCCCTGCTATTTTAACAGAAGGTCTTATCTCACATGCAGTATGTCAGATATCCTTTCCAGTCTTACATTTTTACCTGTAGGTGTGGTTGGCAAAGTGGCATTTAATAAGAGGGATATACGGAATTCTGGACTGAAAATAACATTGGTTAACCTTGTGAGAAGAAAAACAGATACTCCACAGTGTTTAAAATTTATCTCACCACTTTGGCGTGTGATGTGTGTCCTTTAGGTGTAAATTTTTTCCCTTAAATCCACTGGATATATTTTGATTGTCACTAGAGGCTGTACAAAAAAAATCCTTTTCAGTCTTTTTACTTTATAATTGTGTTATAGAATTGTAACTGCAGCTAAAGTAAGGGTGCACATAGTATGGGAGGAGTACTCTTGTACAATGTATAACATATACAGTAGCTTAATGAAATAACCCTTTTCATTAAAGACAACACAGGGGAGGTTAGATCTGTGGACTCACATTGTCTCTGCATAAAATGAGTGCAATCTGAAAGTCAAGGTTATGACAAGGGTCACATCGCAATGTCAAATGAAGTTTTCCCTCCTCAAAAACTTGGTTTACCTCTATTTGCTGTTTTAAGCATTAGTTCATTCACTAATAAACATATATTTTTACTCCACCTCTCACTGCACTCATAGATTTATCTTAGAACATGGAAAAATCAAGTGTGATCCAATAAATATTCATCTTTGCAGTTACTGAAGCTGCATTATAAAGACACAATAAGGTGGACTTCTTGTGAGTTACTCTCAATATGCTCTTATATGTCATTTGATTGTTTAGTTTCTGAGGAACCATACAAAGTCTAGAAAAAGAACCAACGAAACCACAAATAATGCCTATTAAGGATGGCAGAGAAGTGAAGGAAAAGAGTGCCCTCTAGTGCTTATAGAAGACATGCGCACAAGTCCATCAACATCCCATGAACTCGGAGCCCACTGCACACAAATGCATTTAACAGCCAATTATAAAGATAAAAACAATTAAATTACCAATATTTAATTCACTAGATAATTTCAGTGACATTATCAGTGCATGCAGAATTTGCATAAAATATCACAAAACGGAGGTAATGGAGTTTGGATCAAAAGACAATACTGTTGAAATGTAGTTAAAACAACAACCCTCTAAAAGATGTAACATTAAAACAGATCAGTAACTCATTCACTTACTGCATGTGACTGTTTTGGAGAAAATTCATACTTAGAATTCAGAGATTAAAAAGTCATTTATAGCTCATCATGTTGGTAGGTGAATTCCCTGGCTGATATGAACCCATCTTTATCTTCATCCTCATTTTTAAAGATGTCGTCTACCATCACTTCATGATCTGTGTCATTAGGTGAGTATCCATGTTTCTCAAATTCCTTCCTTAGGTACTCTTTCACCTGTAGAGCATAATTCATAGTTAACAAATAACTTTACAGATACAACACAAAATATGTATTCATCAAATGAGACAGTTGCCTGAATAGCACTTTGTTAAAAAAAATTAATTAAGAAAAAATAAGCACCTCCTGCCTGCAGAGCTTCCAGTCATTGTTGAGATCCATCTTCTGAAAAGAGTCATGTGACCTGGGCCCATCACGGATCTCTATGAGCTCAACGTCAAAAATAAGGGTGCTGCTTGGTGGGATCTTACCTGTAAATGAAACAAGTCATTTAAGAATCTCAGATACAGTATTTAATGATGGAAAACAAAACAAATTCAAAAAATATTTAATTATAAAGCGTCTCTGTTACCTTTTCCTTCTTTTCCATACGCCATAGATGGAGGGATGGTCAGCTTCCTCCTCTCTCCTGTGCACATGTCCTTCATACCTTTATCCCAACCCTGAAGCACTTCTCGGATTCCAAGAGTGAACCATACAGGATTTTTATCCCCATGTATTCGGCTGCAAAAAGTAAAATAATTACATTTCAGTGTTTTGGTTTAGTTTTTGAGAATAACGCCAACAGGCACAGTAACATCATGTAATAAATATGCACACTATAGAAACTCATATTTTAATTTTAGAGTCTGGATGTTCAATGCACAAATACTGAGAAGTTATGAGATTATCGATTTACATTTTTGCAGCTATATAAGTAGTAATCCCATACTTCTACACAAGAAGTGTGGCAATATTGTACAGCATCATGCAACATTACTACATAGAAATTACCTGGAGTGAAACATGGTGCCATTACTCTCCAAGAATCCCTCGTGATGGACGAGAAGCATGTCTCCATATTTTGACTTACGGTAACACATTAAAGGTTTATGTATAACTTCAATTTTCACTTCTGGCTCGGGCAGTTTTCTCCCAATGACAAACACAAACAATGTAGGGACAATCGAACTAATATGAAAAAGGATCATTGTGATAAGCAATAACTCACGGTTTCACTTTTGTATAAAACTACTTTAAACTACTCCATAAAACAACTAGATGGCAGGAATGCCAAATACGTGGCAGCCAACTTGAGCAAAGAACACCACCACTGTTCAGATGTTTTTCCTACTTCGTCTACGATTGGATACTTTCATTCTAAAGTCCCACCCAATCTCTCAATTCTCTCACTTTATTGGTTCTTGTGTATGTTAATCACCTTAAACCGCGCCCTCAGGACGTAAATCCCATTGATGCAAGTGGGCGGGACATCTGTAGAATCTCTGGTGATCGTCTAGATCCCGAGTCACAAAAACGTTTACGTATTTTTATCTACGTAGTCGACATTTAAAGCTGAGGACGTTACTCCAGAAATTATACTTCGGGCCCAATGGAGTCCCTGCAATCAGCTGTGCATCATATCTTGTTATGATAAACAAGTAATGAACGGCGAAAAACACAGTTAAACAATGGAAGGAATGCTGTATAAGTGGACCAATTACATAAGTGGTAAGTTAATGGCATAGTTGTAAAAGGTGCTCGGTTATAATACTCGTTTTGAGGTCGCTAGCTAGCATGACAACGTCATAGCGCACTTGAGTTTGTATTAACGTTGATAGGAAAGCTAATGTTAATGCTAGCTAACGTTTGCCTTAATTTATCCGATCCTGGGCATTAACTGCTTAAAATAAACAAGCTTTTATGTAACTTTACTTGTGAAATTATTGATTAGACGTTTTCCTTGTTTCTTCAGTAAGTCTTTCAAGGTAGTGCTAGCTTGCTTAGATAGTTCTCACCATCTGCCATTATAATCTGGTTTAACTAACTGATTAGTTAATTGTCGCTAACATTATGCAGACAAGTGTTAACTCTTTGTACACAATGGCCATCGTGCAATAGATTTGATAAGTGGTTTTTATCACTGGAAAAAAAAGTTATTAGTTACACGCAGCATAGTGCGTTTATAGCACCGGTATAAACTTTGAAATGTCTATTTCAGGATGGCAACCTCGCTGGTTTGTGCTTGATGGTGGAACTTTGTCTTACTATGACTCTCAAGAAGATGCCTGGAAAGGTTGCAAGGGCAGCATTAAAATTTCTGTTTGTGAAATCCAAGGTCAGTGAAGCCCACTTTGTACTGTGTTTCATTGTGCTAATATACGTACAAAAATATATTTTTTGGAACGAACATGTGAACTGTTTGGTAAACATGTTCTCTTGTTTAACTTTTTTGTTTTAGTTCATTCCTCTGACTCTACGCGAGTTGACTTGACCATACCTGGAGAACAGTACTTTTACCTCAGAGCCATCAATGCAGCAGAGAGGCAGAAATGGCTGGTGGCACTGGGAACAGCCAAAGCTTGCCTTACAGACAACCGAACAAAGAGAGAAAAAGGTAATTTAATAGCTCTGGGTTACAAGTCATCCATATCTGACATATTTAAAACACCCATATGCCCCGAACACTGCCTTATTTGTGTTTGTTGTGTCTGTTCGGTTTGTAGAACTCCAAGAAAACACAGAGGCGCTGAAAACTAAGATGTCAGAACTTAGATTATACTGTGACCTTCTTCTCCAACAAGTAAACAAGATCAAGGAGAACGATGAACTAGGAGACACAGCAGAGGTAAGGTTAATTTTTGGATGTACTGATGAAATAGGAGAAGCTGCCGCCCGTGTGAAACTGCAGTATAAAGTGACCCATTTCCAAATGCAGAGACATCAAATTACTTTGTGCTTACAAGTTAGAATGCACCAGACATGCAGGAAGTTGGCACACTTACATTTTATCTTTAAAAAATGTAGCTGTACACTCCCGAACTACATTTTAAATGGGTTCTTTGTTTCTCTGTGGCAATGGCTTCTTTTTGTTTGACATAGTTTGCAATGTGTCATTTGTGTGTGCTTTTCAGACAGGCATAGACACCGGAAACATGGTGAAGTCTACATGCACGACTTTTCTGAAGACTTTAGAGGAATGCATGCAGATAGCAAATCGTACTTTTACTACAGATATGGCAACACAGAGTCCACCGGGATCTCCTCCAGTAGCAGCCATCAAACCACACAAGGTACATTTTTGTCAGTTATCCTATGTTTGTTCAGCTAAATATAGCAACAAAGAAAAAACAACTAGTACAACCAGTTTTGATTCATTCTGAAATATTTGCACTGAATGTGTATCCCATATGTGTTTGTCCTCAACAGATTAAACCTGTCAACCATTTAAATCAGAACTTTGGAGAAAAGTAGGTTGCTTTTTGTGTTATAACACAAATTTGTTGTCAAGATCTACAGTGTTTCTTCATCTGTCATTAACTGTCAAATAGAAAGCACTCATAGTAACAGTCAGAAAACCAAGGCAGAAATGTAAACTTTTTGTACCTCTATAGTAATATTACATTCTCTATAGTTTAAGTTGGAAAAAAAATGCATTGAGAGATTTAGAGTTAACACAGTACCCTCAAATAAATTCTAGATGGAGAGATTTACCTGAAACCCCAGGAGAATCAGTTGCACATGACAACCAGAGCCTCGACTCCGGACCAGAGGGACCAGATGAACCACATACAGCAGAAAACTATCCCGCCCCTTCAGGTAAATTAAGTGCTGCATATCAGACTCTTCTTAACTTTACACCGTTATAGTTTTCCGTAAAGGAAAGACTTCACAAATGGGTCCCAGTGGTTGTGCATACAGGATGTGAATTGATGCGGATAGATGATTGCCTTGTAGTGAGTGGACAGTGATGAATGCCAAGTTAGATTATTGCATTTCACTAAGCAGTAACGAAGCCTTTATACAGGAGCAGCTACTGCCAGGAATGGAAATAAGTCCATTCTGTTCCAATTCTCTTGTTTTGAATCATCTATAATAAATATGCTTTGTATATACTGAGATACATTATTTAAGCAACATTTAAAATATATAATTTAATGGACACTTTTCCATTGTCTGAGTGAACTCATTAGGTGAATAATGGTCAAAGTCTTTATCTCATATTGATTTCACTAATTAACTCCACATTTTCCTTGAAGTGGAAATTACCAACGGTAACAGAATATTACGAAGTGTCTTGAAGTAAAAATATAATAAATAAATTCTGTGTGTTGTGTGTTTTACATATTTATGAGACATTAAACATTTAATACTTATGTACATTTACATTTTTACATTAATCCATGGAGTCATTTACTATTTTTGCAATATAAGCAGTCAAATTGTATGAGTAGTTTTATGTTATATCTACAGTATGTTTTGATCTATCAGTGGATATGTATGAAATGTTAGTTGTATTTGTTGCACAGTTAAACTCAAACCAAATCAAAATATAAAAACTACATTGTGTCTCATTATGTTAACATCTTAATGAAAAACATTTGTAAAAGAACACTATAGCAGTGTGTGTTGCAAAGTTTCATCACTGTTAAGAGTGATTAAACAAATCACACCTACGTATGTGATGTTAGGTGTGGTCAAAACGAAGTTGAACTTTTCAACCTGCAGAGATCACCTCAGTGAAACCTTTACTCCAGACACTCAAGTTTCAGGATAGAGTGGCCTCTTTAATATGTCATAGTTGATTTGGAACACAAAGTAATGGGTCAGTCTAACCTGACATATATGCACATGATAACTGTTTAATCAAAGTGCTGCTTTCACAATTTGCTCCTCCCAGTCTGAACAGTGGTAAAGACTTAACCTTGGCTAATATTACACTTTGTATGTGTTTGTTAATACACAGTCTTCATGTCTTTGTGTGCTCTGTTACGCAGATAAAGATGCAGCCAATGGCAATGGCTCAGTTCACAAGGATGAAGTGGATCCTACTCTACACACTACTACCCAGAATACCTCTGACTCTGAACACTATGAAGAACCAGCAGGAACAGAGGAGGAGGAGGAGGAGGATGAAGCCGATGATCACGAGGACGAAAAGCAACAGCAGAAGCACAACGAGGACCAAAGCCATGAGCACGACAACAACAATAAGGAAGTAAACCCTGTCCAGCCTCAGCACCAACAGGAAGTTGTTCCAGACCAAGATGAGGCTCAGAATGAAGGAGTCACTAAAGCAGAGTTAGAAGACACAGAGCATGTGGACACATTCTTCAGCACAATGAGTCACAGGTATGAAAATGCTACTCAGGAAGGTCACATCCTGTAGGGTGTTAGTTCCAGTATGAAGTTACTGTATCATCGTTTGTGTTATTTACTCTCCAAGTATTAAGAAAACCAGTCTAAGCTATACATAGTGCACCTCTGCTGCATCCTTTGACCAAACTGCACAGTTACTTAGTATGTAGAAATGTGTTCACTGTATGACTGTTGCACAGAATTTTAACTGAATCCATTTCAAGATGTCATGATGAGTGTTTTATATTAGTTTGTTCTTTCTTGATCACATGACACAGAGAGGCCCTCATCTGATATTTGGGTTTGTAAAGCTTTTTTGTCAACATTTCTCTTTGTATCTCAGACGTATTTTACTTCTTGAAGAGTGTTACTGAGCAAATAACTAGTGTGTGAATAATCTTTCCTAAAACTATAAAGTTTTGAATGAAACATGATAAATGTCTCACTTCAGTGTTCAAGCTAAAACTTAGCAAAGCATTAGGAGAAAAAAAAGACACCTATGTGAAGCTGTAGAGAAAGTAGCAGAATAGTCTCAGGTATCGTCAGGCATTAAATTGCATGACACTTTGAGTGAATTGTTTCCCTGGCTTTGAATGTCTGTACCTTTTTTCTGTTTCTGTTTGATTTGATCAAATAAAAATTGAAATGGCTTACTTGCGTCTAATATATTCTCCTGTTTGAATCTGTTTTTAGATTTAGTGATATAAGACTGGACGACGACAATGGTATCCCTACACAAGAGTTTTTGGACTCATGCTATGCAATAGTGCCTGTATTAGGTAGGCCAGTTACTTTCAGTCTCTCCTCCTCTTAATCTGCTCTGCTTTTATTCGTTTTCATGACGCCCCTTCTCATCATTTTACCTCTTAAAACTTCAATAAGGCCAAGTAAAACTACTCCGTAAAGGAATTCTGTTTTCATTTTTCCATTCTTGGTGCATGTTCTTAATATTGTCTGTTATTAATGAGGTGGTATCAACTGTTCCTCTGTCATTTCCTCATAATTCTCCCTCTCTTCTTTGTATACATTGCCTCTTTTCCATTTCTGCTTAATAATCATTTGTTTGATCAAATTTATTACATATTCAAATTACGCATGTATGTCTGCACTAAGTATCCATAAACACTCATACAGATCTATTCAGGTGGTTATTAAGTCACCTCAACAAGTAAAGGGCGCACTTTGCACTTGCATCGAAGTCAGGTGTTGTAAGTGTGCATTTGAATATGTCAAGATGAGTTAAATTGTGAATATTTCTAAAATTAATGTGTATTTATTTATTTATTTATTTATTTTCCACCAATTTACATGTCATTAAGAAAAAATATGTTTGCAACACAAATTGGTAAAAATGTTGCCATCATATTTTGACACAGATCCAGTTGACAGGATGGCTCCAATACTGGGCCACAGAATTACATAATTTCCTGTGATTTGTTTTTAATCCTCCGTCATAATTACCAGAATAACCAGTAATGCAGCTGTGTTATTCATCACCAACTGTCAATAGTTACACATTTAAAAGCCTGCAGGACCATAAAGTGGAGAATCTGGTTTTTAAGCAACACAGATTTCATGGATTTTCTCTTCTCAGACAAACTGGGGTCCACAGTATTTGCACCAGTTAAAATGGACTTTGTTGGAAATATCAAGGTAAGTATATCTAAGGGTTAATACATTTCAATAAACGAGTATGAAGTTTCAAGATTATTTGAGATTTACTGAATTTCAATAACTGGTTTAGTAACCGAATAGAAATATTTAGTCTACACCAATTTTTATAGTGCAGGATTATGACGTTTAATAATTTCGTTTGTGTAGAAAATTCACCAGAAGCTTACGTCAGACCCCAGCAACTTCCCAACGCTTCAGTCCATTGTGCTTCATGAAGTCCAGACAGACGTGGCGCAGGTTCGCAACTCAGCCACAGAGGCTCTGCTGTGGCTCAGACGGGGCCTCAAGTTTCTCAAGGAGTTTTTATCAGAGATCAACGGAGGAGAACAAGACATCCAGGGAGCACTAAGTAGGCACGATCACTGCAGTGCACACTCAGACCTCAAACAGATCCACGGCTCATAATCGCTGTTGTCTTTTACCCAGATAATGCCTATGGGAAGACACTCCGGCAGTACCACGGATGGGTGGTGCGAGGTGTATTTGCTGTAACGTATCCCTTCATCTGTGCTCTCTTACATGATACTTTGAGATTGAATGCCCTCTGAGGTTACTTTGAGACTAATTAATGTTGTTTTTGTTTTGTTTTTTTCCTCGTCAGTTGGCCCTGAGAGCTGCTCCGTCATATCAAAGTTTCACCGCTGCCTTAGTGTCCACAGAAGGCGATGAGTTGAAGAGCGGCTTCATCAGTGGCATGCACAGAGACCTGGGCATGTATTTACCTGCCATGGAGAAGCAGTTGGCCATCCTGGACGATCTGTATGAAGAATACAACCTGGAGTCTGACGAGGTGGTGTGAATAAAATCCTAATCGTACTTCAAGGAAGCAGCGAAGCTCACAGAACAGGCAGAGAAGTGGCTGAGTGCTGAGGCCAGACGCCAGGAGCTGAGTACATCTGGTGTACAAAATAGTGTGAGCATGTCCACTGTCAGTGTGTGGATTTTTTAAAGAGGTTCTTGAACTCTACAGGAGTAGAGGTTTAAGTTGTGAAGGAAGTATGAATGTTTGCATTTAGTAGCACACAGGAGGCAAACCAGGCATTACTGATTAGGATTCAACAAGATGTAGTTTCAGGTCTTGTTTAAAACACCATTGACAGTGTTGAGGTATTAAATCCTGTACTTCTACAGAATGTATCGCAGTGACTTATGGGAATATGTATTTCTGGTGCACACTTTGGCACTGAATTGTGGCTTTGTGTACTGTATAAATATATATAAGTACATAACCACGGGGTATTTAGCTCTAATAATGTCCCTCTGAAGTGATTAATGATCTCTCTTACACTTATTAGAATGACTTTTTTTTTAACCAATCTTGTCCTGTTTTCTTTGATTAATGAGACAGGGTTATATCTTTAGCTGATACAAAGCACTATTTTGACAAACAGTCACAAAACAAAACAAAGTATGGGCTGCCTTTTGGTGTCTCCCTTGAATTCATTATTTTGCACTAACTGTAGACGATTAATGGACTTTATGATAAGTTTTGATTTCTTTCCTGTCCTTGGAATTTAAGTCTGAATTCTGCAGTTTGACAATGTAATGTTCTGCTTTACATCAGTGGCATATTACGCAGACTCATCATGGGACCAAAAAGGAGCTGTCTGTGAATGGCTTTGAGCCTTTGCTGCCTACAGAATCACAACACAACAATTAAATAGTACAGCGTAGCCGTTGAAGTCCTGACAACTGCTGAATATTTATATGGACATTCTGCACAAACCTATGCATAGTATGCACCTCAATGTCTATTTATTACGTCTTAAGTTATTAGTTCACATTCATGTCATTGGGATCATTCAGTCTGGCTTTTGTATGAATGTATGAGCATTCATATCCATATAGCATGCTAACTGATTGCATGATTTTATGTAAAAATAACAAAGGTGCCTATGAAAGTGACTATGGGCCAAGGCCTTGAATTAATTATCTTAATTTATAAAGCTAAGGGTATAGACTGTGAACCTTAAAATACATAGCTTCTTTCTCATCTCTGAGCTTAATAATGAACATTAACTTTCCGCAAATATAAATATGTGCTTAACAGATTACACCATCTCATTTTAGCATTGTTCTACATATACTAGTGTTTTTACCAGCCGTGCGTAATATTTAATGATGTCAACAACAATTACAAAATGAATAGGAGGCCTCTGAAAGCCTATTGGAAGTTTGAGCCATTTGAACAACGCAGGAACATTCTCATAGGGCTTTTTACTAAGACATACACTACCATATAGTATTTAAACTTTATTCTTCTTTATTTTAGCTTTCTTTAAGTTTTCGCAAATACATACAGTTACTTCTTTTACAATCAGTGAGTCATTTGCAGCAGGTTTACATGACAGAAAATTGAGGAGGTAAATTATACATTGCATATATATATGTTTGTCTGTTTGCAGAATTATGCAAAAACTACTGCACAGATTTTCATGAAACTGTGCAAGGGTTGGGCATTGGCCAAGGATGAGCTGATTGAATTTTGGAGCAGATCCATGAAAGAGGGTGGAGGGGATTTTTTTGTTTGTTTTGTTTATTTGTTTATGATTTTTTCTAACATTGAGAGATTGGGCATTTGATTGAATTACAAAACTATGAGGCCTGCAGCAGAAGTATGTGTTTTACTGAGTGCCCTTCTAGTTTCCAATGTTACTCCTGAAAATACAGTATGTTATTGTAATACTGCAAACATTTGATTTGGTTTTCTATGAATGTACAAAAGATGCTATTTGGTTTTTATGGTAATAAATAGAATTAGGTTGTCTTAATTGCTGTCCAGTCTTCTTTTACATATGTTAAGAGCACAGAGGCAGACTTGATTATGTATGTATATATTTTTTTTTACATTATTTTCATGTCAAAGTCAGGTAACTTCAGATTCATCTAACCTGGAGCCCTTTTCATTGACCCTCACTCCCCTTATTTTATGTCTACCAAGGAATAAGCAGTAATAAATCAGCACAGGTGTTGTCATTTAACTGGAGGACACTGATCCTTTGCTTACCCTGCTGTGTGCGTTAAGTGAGAGTTTTGCATGTGCAGCGTGTCCCCCAACAGGACCTCAGCGTCGTGCATGCCAGTAATTTGCCAGCAAGGTCAGGGATTTTCACTTGACTATGGCCAACAGCTGGGTCTCTACCCACTTCCTTTGCATTGCCTCTAGTGATATACACATAGCTGTAATTGTACACCAGTCTGCACCAAAATAACCCCTTTTGTTTGAAAAAGTGTTAGAATTTTAGATCACCATTGATCAAACTAGATTCATACAACTTTAATTTTATGACCAGACTAATAAAGTTAATAGACCTGCAAGTGCAGAAATCTCATTAATAAATACATTTCTTTGTCCCTGAGAGAAGAGTTTGGACTTATCACGCTGGTTAAATAGAAATTTTCACCTGGGGAATTGTGTGTGGCAGATGTTTTCATTACAAACTTTGTGGACTCAGGTTTGCCACTGCATCTCCAGTGACATTTAGTGTAGCACAGACATCTGTGGTACAAATCTGATTGGTCTGGTCAGGGGAATGCACATGATGGGATAAATACGCCAAGGTAAGCTTTTACTCGGGCATCTCAGCAGACAAATTGTCCTGATGTGATTTAGAAAAGAAATACAGCTTCGTAACAGAGTTATACAGCCGCATCCAGCCTCAGATATCTGTGCTGCAACACTGGCTTGCTGCCCATCCCCAATCTGTATCACTGTGTCTCATCTCCAGGCCCACAATCGGCTCTGAGGAGGCTCATCCAGACAATGAAAAGCCCAAAACCCATTGTCATGTCTGAGAAAACAGAACGTTCACTGTGTGGTCTGTTTACTATTTAGTCTAACAGCACTTTACAAGAAGCTGCTGACAGCATCTTTCCTCCAGTTGATGGATATCTGCATTTTTTATCAGTAAAAGCTCTTCTCTGAAAGAACATCAATAGCATGTCTATCGTGGTGGGCTTCTTGCACAGATTCTCATCACTGTCACTATATATTCGCAGCAAGCAGGAAGAAAAGCTGCTGACAGCCCCCTAGCCAAAAAGACTGAGCAAACGCCTTTGAATTATTTAATTCCCATTTTATTTTCAGTTGTTTTAATTGCCCACAACCACAGTATAAATCATATGAGAATAATAAAAGAGAAAAAAAATCACTATCTCAGTCACAGTGCATCCTATAGTTTTTAAAGCCTCACAGTACATCACCACATGCATGTTAAGTTTCAGCATTTTTGTGCATACATAGTACAAGACACAACCCAGCAGCACAGGCCACAGACAGAACAGTCAACATAGTTTCCAAAAGGCATTTCATCTTTGTGCATGTTTATGCACAGTTTATCACACACAACTATTGTGTAAAGTGTGTCATACATACAGTATTTTTCTACACTCTGCGCAGACTGACATCTCTTAAGACACCTGCTATGCTGATGAATGCAATGAGTTACAAAACAGACATGGACAAAGTGGAAGCGTTTCACACTTGTTAGCATGCAGACACAATATAGTAACAGTCTTTATCTTTTTGTATGTACATCTGCTTTAACAGAAGTTGACCTTAGAACACCTGACAACAGCTAAATATGGCTAAGAAAAGGTCTCCCTTGGCACTGCGACTCATACAGTAGCTTATGGAAAATGTCAGCTTATATCGGCAAAGTCATTTTCACCATTGGTGCCCGAGACACAGCAGACTACATTTACACGGTTAAGTTTACTGTTGAGTATCCGTTGCTGTATACTGTAAGACAGAAAGACTGGATAAAGAGGTATTAGAGTAAATACAGTAATGATCATAAAACAGACTGGAATTGAATTCCTCCCCTTTAGCAGCTACAGACAATTCCAGCCTTTCCTGTGCAGTGATATAATTAAGGACATAACAGTTTCAAGCCTTCACATACAGCATAATTCATTTCTCAATGAAGCACAGGGGAGGAACTCCATTGTACAGAACTGCACATCACAGATGCATTAAATGTAATGTTTCAGTTTCTTGTACCTGTGTGCCTCTGCGTACAGTCACTGCCATTTAATCTACAAAGAGAGTCTTGGAGGATGCCTGTGGAGTCTATTATGTGGAGCTACATTACCTGTTGGTTCCTGAGAAGTTACTGGATGTATAAAGTTGACCATGTCCCTGTAAAAGCACAGTACCATCACAAGCTAACAGAGCCACAGATGTTTCCAAGGACCTGGGAGACTTAGGGTGTGGCTTGAAGTGATTTTTTTTAGTGGAAACACATCTTTAATACACTATATTACACTATATTTGCCTTTATCCCCATCCTAGCCAAACATTGATCTCATTCTTTACCTGGTTTTACATTTCCAGCTATAATTGTTGTTGACTGATGTGATATTGAAGTTAAACAGTACAAGCCTTGTCGTGGCAATTAGAAGTGATAGGTTACATGCTTGGATAGTGACAGCTGCTGTCGCTCATTTGGTAATCCTAGCCTCATGCAAATGCTGTGCACTGTCATTCACACTCCAGTAAAATACCTGGGGCCATGACTCTGGATGTCCTACCATCTCTCCTTATTTATTTATTTATTTTTTTTACCAGTAACTGGGTCAAGATTAATATGCCTCTGGCCCGGCCACTGATCCTCTGCAAAATCTCCTACTGCCACCTAATGAAGTCTCTACATGGTTGTCACACAACTGCTGGATCCAGAGGCTGGTTCCGGTTCAGTCGGGCATGGTGATGAGGTCAATCTTGAGTCCTGCTTGTTAAGACGGAGTGCAGTTGTCCTGTGCATTGCTTATGTGTGAAAGTTTCGCCTCCATCGACTGATTCTATAACTCCAGGAAGCTACGTGGCATCTTAGCAGCAATAGAGAGGAGTTATATATGTGTTGTTTATTTCTTTCATCGTCATTTGCTGCCTCTTCTGTCAGAGTCTCTTGCTTGTCCCTTATTGTTCTTTTTTTTTTGCATGAAAATATTCCTGTTATGTGTCACGCAAATAACAGAGGATCCCAATGCACTGTCCAGCCTCCACCTCAAGTGAAGTATTTGCAGTTTGTAGAGTCAATAACACAGTATGGCGTGCACTTCAGGTGACCATATGACCTGTGAGTAGAAGAAAAAACCCTCAGTCAGTGTAAGCTGTAAATAAAACAGGTTGCTATCTTTTCCAGCAGAAAATTTTAACTACACATACTGTAGTTGTTGACTATGCTTACCCTGGAAGATATGAATTACATGTCTGGTATCCAAAGTCTTTTCCATCGCACTCCTCAGCCCCCTCGTAGCGATATCCATCCCCACAGTAGGCGTGTTTACACTCTGTTGTAAGGGGAGACAGCAGGGGTGGAGGGGTCATGTTATATATGCACAGCAAAGTACAACTGAGGAGCTATTACAGACCACCTAACATGGACACATGACTTACTGACACAGCCGTCAGTGACGACTCTGTTTCTATCATCACACTCCTCCCCGTTGGAAATCTGCACAATCCCATCGCCGCAGTAACCCTCATCATCAGGTGCATTTTCCATTGATTGGAACGGCGTCAGCTGGAATGGGAAAGTCTTGGAAAAATGGACAAAAAAACAGCCTTTAAAAGTCACCAAACTCGAAAGTGTGGAGAAGAACATTCTGAGGAGTTTGAGGCAGGTATTAATACCTGGATTGGTAGCCAGCCGTCAATGTCTTTGAAGTAGAGAGACCGCTGATCTTTGCGGAATGCAAGAGCATTATCTGTGTGAAGATGCTCCAGTTCTTCCTCATTACTTACCACAAATATCTAAGAAAGGCAAAGAACATGGAGAGGAAATTTATTTCATGTTTTTAATATTTTTTCATTTGAAATTATAAAATACTATCCTCATCTGGTTGGGTGCAATTCTGATATATTAAGCATTAAACTTTTATATCTCAGCTGCTAAAGTAATATCCATCTGTCCATTTGAGTATATTTCATCTTTAAATAATTAACTAGGAGGTTTTCAAGATGCAATAGGTATTTTGCTATTAAAAATCTCTGTCCATCTAAACTTCCTTTATTCTGTTAAGAATAATGCACAGGAAGTAGGTAAGAACACACTACATGGTACCATGTTATTAAAAATATACAAGAAAAATACCAAGCATGAATAAAATGTCTACATGCTGCAAACATTTAGGCTTTTACTGATATGTCTCAAGGTTTTCATATAAAATACAAAATATTATAGTAAATAATTTGAATTGACTGTCACAAAGCTGTCAGTGTCTCACCGCTGGTACTTTTGGATAGTTTCCTCTGGATGAGTAATCATCAAATGGAGAATTACTGAGAGAGCTGCAGCTGCATTTTCCAGGAGGTCCAGGAGGGCCACGTGCACCCTTTGTTCCAACCATGTAAAGTCCTAAAAATACACAAAGTGAAAAAAGTGGTCACTGTATACAAAGGCTCCAAAAGCTACTACTCACTTTGTGTTCAGAGTCATGCAGCTTAAAGGTCCAACGAGAAGTGCTGTTACTGTGTTAAATGAAGACTTACTCATATAAATACCATATGTTATGAAACGAACTATCTTTGATTCATCTATCAAGAGGTAAACGCAATCGACGCAATTATCGCAGAAACTTGATCAAGATAACAAATGTCACTTTGATAGCGTGGTGACATAATATTTGTAATACTGTGGAGAGGCTCGCCATCTGTGTATCTGTTTTAGCCATATGATGTCATGAGGGGAGCATCTTGTTTCACTTCAGGAGGTTGGGTTTCCGTGGTGCTAAATAAGACAACCAATATTACCTCTTCACTGGTGTAAAGTGTGCTTCCTTGTGCTGACTCGGGTGCTTGCTACTTCTCACGGTGGTAATTCAAGATTTCACACACTCAGAGGGAATAAAGAGCCATCTTTCTACAGTAAATGTACTGTTGAGATCCACGTCCTGACTATACATTCTGACAGTATATTCACCCTTTTGAGTTTAAAGGTATTTGGGATTCCTGTCAGCTAAAAAAGGTCATTTTACCTGTAGCAGGTGCACCAGGAGGACCAGGATGGCCTGGAGTACCCTGTGGACCTGCAGGTCCCATGGGACCGAGACTGCCTGGGTCTCCCTTTATACCCTAAAGCAAAAACATATGAGGTGGTGAGAGCTCAACAGAACTGTGACATTAGAAAAGAGAAATAACATTTGTGCTGCTTCTTCCTTTTAAAATGTGTTCAATCCATTAATAATGCTTTAGTGTCTTTCCAGAAATTATGTCCTATATCTTCTAAGATTTGTTTCCACACTTACTTTATTTTTTTAAGACAAGATCAAAGAATTAATCAAAGAATTGAGATCTGCAAGAATTGAAAGTCAATACATTGTTCAAATACAACAGAACTGCAGTTCTGAAAGCGGTTCTTAAAAACCAGAGCTGATTCATCATTTTCCTGTAATTTCTGTAGATATACGCTACTGAAAAACTACTTCGACTGATTGAGAAAAACCTGATTTTGTTCAGTGCCAACATCAGTGCAGAGCTATGCCTCCACCATGAAAAAAGGATCAAAGTGACAGTCGCTCCATCCAACTGGCCCCTTAAACCCAAGAATAAATAAGAGCAGATGTTTCTCTTCAATTCCTTCCACTAAACCTACATAAAATGTAAATCAACACTTTCAGCCAAAACCCTTTCACTCTCAGTGAAAGAATTTGCTGATATGAGGTAGTGTCTGTGAGTCAGAATCCTGTTTAAGGACAACTCTGAGCCAGATTTCAGTCACTGTCAGATTTTGCTGACTGGCTGTCCACAGCTACTATTGAACCTGTGAAAAATGTTTACACATCTGTTTAACAGTTTGTTAAACTGAATGAAACTATGGATCCATGTAGGGGGCACAGTGGTACAGGGGCAAATCTGCAGCAAGCATCCAACACATTAAACATTTCAGCAGAAATGCTTCCATCTGCCTGTCCTGCCTGAACTGACAAAAAGGAGGAAACTATAGGTTATAATTTGTGGTTTATTTGCAGTTTAACAATATTATGGAAGAGAAAAAGAGCAGATTATTCCTTAGAATTTTACTATGATGCACTTAGTCGCATTTCAGTCCCAAACTGCTCACCTGCTTGCCTCTCTTTCCTGGCCGACCGGTGGGTCCCCTGTTTCCAGAGAGTCCAGGTTCACCCTTTGGACCCATTTCACCCTGTACAACAACAAATATCATCAAATGAAAAATGAATTCATCTTCAAAATGATAAAAAGCTGAGGCAGTCCACTAAAAAGACAAAACTCATGCTTGTTTGACTGTGGCACTCACTTTCTGTCCCAGCATTCCTGGGAAACCCATTGCGCCCTGTGTATTAAGAAAAGTAAATGATAATATCACCACATAGTACACGCAATAGACAACATTTATTGGCACTAGTTTAAAATGTGTATTAAACGTTTTAAAATTACCTTGTCACCTTTAACTCCATTCTCACCACGGTCACCTCGAGAACCCTAAAGGAACAGATTACATTGTGTTATAATAGTATTTGGATAAAGATAAAGAAATTAGAATTAATATTAATATGATAACATTTGTTTAACTCTACATACCTTCTCCCCTTTATACCCTGGTAAACCCTGAAGTTAAAAAGCAAAAATAAAATGAGATGAAACATAAAATAAGATGAAACTGAGTAATGTTGTGAAGTTGAGCTCAAACTAGGTTAGCTGAATGTAAACGTACTCTTGGCCCAATTGGTCCTCTGGCTCCAGGCAAACCCATCAGCCCTGGATCACCTTTCTCACCCTTACAAACAAACCACAGGATTAAAAATGGGATGGATAACAGAAAGACTGGTTGTTTTCTTTCACTATTTCAATAATTTATCAGATCTACCTACTTCAGGGCTAACAAGCCACAATCACTCTGTGTTGGTCTACATTTACATAACAAGTTCATTCTTATTGTTTAGTCTTATTGTTGTACTGAAAAGTCTCATATGGTGTAAGTTTTACAGCAATAAAGAGCACCATGCAGCTACAGTAAGTTAATTACAGTATGTAATCTTCATTCATTCATTCATTCACTCACAAATATGATAGCACTCTCACATAGCATTTTAAAAATAGTCTCAAAACAGTTTTACAAATAAACAGTGTACAAAAAAAAGAGACTTCACATAACATCAGCATATGTTTTTGACCCACAGCCCTCCACACAGCTTAACTTTTTGAGGACAGAATTTTGATCTATATAGAAAGTGTTGGCATGTTATAAAATATTTTATTGGATAAATGACACAACTAGTCTCATGCCATATCACATATTAAATCATCTACATTATGAGGTCTGACTTACTCACTTTGGGCCCGCTTGGTCCTGGCCATCCTGCTAGTCCCTGCTTTCCAGGAAGTCCAGGTGGACCTGTCCGTCCCTAACAGGAGACATCAGTTTACACACAAGCCCAATGCCCTGAGACACAAATATACATCATAAAGCACTAATAAAACCTTTGCTGCCACAGCTGAACGATGTGAAACCAGGGAATTGAAAGACTGCTGAATGAAAAGATGTGCAACATGCAACTCAATAAGAAAGAAAGGAATCAAAAGGCACATGTATTACATAAGCTGGCAGGCTGTTTGCTCCAGTATTTATCAAACAGTAGTATCATTGCACATGTACAGGGAGAATGACTTTAACGAGCCCTGTCACTTTGCTCTCTTTAATTAAATGATGGGCTGTATATAGAACAGGAGACCGTGCTTGTGGGAAATAAAATGATTTATGACCTGGCTGAAGCACTAAGCTAAATTACACTGCAGTGCTGCAAAGCTGCTCAGTCAGGCTGGCCGCCACCAAAGCTCTCCCACCGTGCCGCTTTTACTGTTCAACTACAATGACTGATCATTTAGGAGGTCAGTTTTATTTTGACAGTCCTAATTAAACACACCTCTGGAGTTTCTAATCAGGCTGTGTGGGCTCTGATACTGAATAATGCAGAATGTCTTTGAGAGGTCAATGGTTCCCCTCTCTGATTAACAACATGACTCTTTCTGAGTTCTTTACATCCTGTCAGTTGTGTCTATGTTGCTTCAGGCACCAGCAGTGCTTACAGTTACAGCTAGCAAGCAGGCAGAGGCACTACATTTCATTTTTGAGTAAATCCACTTAGTAGAAAATATGTAGTGATTAATGGAGACTCTCACCTTTTGTCCAGGTCTTCCAATTTCTCCCTGACAACAGGATGTGGAGGAGGGGACAATGACAGAGGACACTTAATATATTTCCAGCCAGCATCTTTCAATCATAATCAACTGGTCAATTAAACTTTAGCTTACATAATTATGACCAGAAACAAATAAGGGACAACAATAATTACATAAGACGAGATAAGATCACAGAGAGGCAACCACATATAGCATCAATGCTAACCTTTTCCCCTTTAGGCCCTCCTATACCAGGCAATCCAGGTGGACCCTGATGAACATTAAAAAAAGACAATAAATATGCAGCCACCACACACATTACAGAGATATCATCTAAAGTAGTTTTATTGTCCATGAATTCCCAGTAGAAAGTCATTCCTGCTTCTACTAGCCCACAGCTGCAGTTTCAATTAGCTAAAGGCTGAGTGGCCACTATTGATTTAAAAGTGCCTTGTGTGTCTCTTTGATAGACTGAAATGCTGCTGCAGGGCAGCTGGTGCTGTTACAGCTTGAGACAGGCAAACACAGCAAAAGCTTAAACAATCATTTGATCACAACAAGTAAATCTGCTCCACACTTCTGAAATGTCAGCCCGCAGTGGAAAGGATCTAAATATCCTTATATCTTTCATCACAAAAAGTACACAAACACATGGACTCGTGCTTGTATTGGTAATCCCTGGAATTTACGCGACCCAGTATGCCTTTCCAGGCAGACAACTCTCGGGCGGTTTCTGAGAATGATGTGTGGCACACTGGCAGGCAGTGGAAAAAGGCTATTTGTGTCTCAGCTAAATGTGGAGCATTAATGGGCCGCTGTGTTGCATGGGCCAAAGAAATCCCCATCTCCTGCTCTGCAGGAACTCTCAAGTTGGAGCGGAGATGTGGGCAATATATTGTTTAAGTGCAAATTATTAACACATTATTTGAAACAGAGACAGACTTCGATTCAGCCAAACTAACTCAGAGTCAAAAGGGATGAAGGTTGGTGTAGTAAGAATGGATAGGTGACAGATCTACAGTTCATGGGTAATGGTGGGATAAACCTGATGTTTAGGATGAGTCTGGTTCCTACCTGAGGTCCAGGTGGACCAGCAGGCCCAGGAGGGCCTTGGGCACAGGCAGAACCTTTGTCCTCAGTGCCTGGCTCTGACTGACCACCATTAGTAATAGAAACATCTTCATTCTGTGAAATATAAGTAAAATAAAATATTATTTACTTTGTGGCCTGAAATGATTATTAGGCAGATAATGAGCAAAATGAGAGATTTTATCGAGAACACATGGTGACTGTTTTTTTTATTTGTCATTTGTGTTAATGTCTGACTTTACCATATTATTGCTACACATTGTTAAAACCAGGCCATGTCTTGATCCACACATTTTCCACTAGCTAAGTGTTTAATGATCTCATTCAGATGTCAAAAGAACTGTAAGTGTGGGGCAGTCTGGACATCTCCCAAGGACAAATCAACAGTCAGATATTCCACAATAGAAAGTCACATGACTTTGACTCACATGAGCGTGGCGGCGCCAAAGTGAAGGGGGTGGAGGAAACAGTGGGGGTGGAGGTGGACTCAGCAAACAGCATGGGTTGAATCTCTTCTGCTGCTCCTGGGATCTGAGAGCTTTGCAAGGTGTGCATGCAGTCAGTCACACAGGAAATGATGCCACAGGTCAAAATTAGATGAAGATAGCCGGAAGAAATTATGTTTTATCTGTCGTCTCAACTTGTGTAGTAGAACAGCCTTATCATAGCCCTGACCTCCTCATCAGGACCAACACCACATGGACACAGACGGGCTGTCGTACACTCAACATCTTAACCAAGTTACATATACACACAAGAAAAAGTGTTGAAAATGAAAGTGGTTAGCAGATGCAGGAGCAGCATAAGCAGAAGAGAAACAGGTGCAAACTATCGAATCACAACACCCGTCCAGCAGAGTTCCTAGAGCTGGACACAGATATAAAGTGCCTCTGCCTCTCATGGAAGGACTGGAGCTGGTCTCGCTATTTATAGAGGCATTTCCAGACTATCTCATGGGTGACAAGAAAATAAAAACAAGTGCATTTTCCAGTGGTGAAAAACAATCATGGGTCATCTAAAACTACCGCTGTATTCATGCTTCTATACCCCAGCTCCTTAAACACCCATGTATGTATGCAGACATTCGTATGTACAGTGCACACAAACACACACATAGGATTGGGATTTCAATATTCTTACCTGCTGGGAATGAAATAAAGCTGTCCAGAAATGAGGACTGAGCCAGGCCATAACAGCACCACAGTGGCAGATACAGTCCAAGTATTAAAAGAGTCATGCTGCTCCAGGTAGTTGCCTGACTTTATTTCTGAGCCACAGCAGCCCTCTCACACTGCCTTTCTCTCTCCTCACCGTCCTCTCCCACTTCTCCCCTCCCTCTCTGCTCACTCCACTCTGTCTCCTTTACGTCCTCAGAAGAGGGTATGCCGACCACTGCCCATTAAATCTTTCCTCTGCATCAGTGTGCGCTAAAATTACAGTGGACAGTCTGCCAGCTGCTTTGTGTGCCAATATTAGATCTCTACTGCAGGGGGTGCCTTTATTGTTTCCATTACTCTCTTAAGGAGACTTATCATAACCCACGGTGTGATTTTTCTACCAAAGCTTCAAACAGGATTATCTTGCATCCTGTGATAACATGTATTGTATATGTGTAAATGAGCATCAGTCTTGTACTTATCTGTACTGGTTATTACATATTTTTCAGTGAAGTACACTATCCATCCCCCTGTGCATGGAGGTATCCATTTAGGCCAGGCCAGATTGGTTTTATTGCGCAGTCTGTCCTATATAATTAATTGAGCGCATTAGTAAGAAGGCTCATTAGGGGAAGTGAGAGCTGTAAAAAAAATCCATGGACAGCCAAATATTTCTTTTTGTTCACACTTTATATGTAAAAATTATGTTTTTATATTTTACACAAACGCATGCACAAGTGCTTTTATATTTCATGGGCTTTAACCATAACTATAACATAATATACTAGTGCTGTATGAGTGCTTGATATTCTGTTGTTTAAAAATGTATATGACATGGCTTAAAATTCAAGGAGGATGTCCTGGACAAAAGATTTAAAAACAAGAACATAAATGTTTTTTTTTTTGTTTTTTTTTGCTTCAAGCCCACTGTAATATGACATTTTAGTTTTACCAGCATTCAAATCAGTTGAACGGGAGCCATTAATTACTCTATCATTTAGGTCAGTCATGTTAAGGTATGTCTGATCTAGTAAAAGATGATGTTCACCACATTATGTGTAAAAAAGTTTTATTGTCCTTTGCATTATTTCATTTATTGTAATTTACAGTGTAGTAAAATTATTATTATTATATAATACAGTTAATTTATGGAAACAATCACAAGAAACATAAGCAGCCTTATAATTTCCATTTTGATTTTGTTAAGAAAAAGACTGCTGTCACTGCTGTTTTGATCATATATTCATCAATGAGGACCTAGTAAACGCTCTTACGTATTACAAGTATCTTGCCATTGCCATGCTACAACAGGGCCTGTGGACAGATATTATGAACACTAAGGCACAATGAAGAATGTGTTTTCTTGGAATCTGTCCATTTCACAATATTCTTAACCTCCTAAGACCCTCTGTCCATGTATGAGGACAAGAAATTCACAGCTTTATACAAAAAAAACACCAAACTGTCCACCACAAATGACATTCCATAAAATTTTTTAGGAATGCATCTGAAAAAACTGTTGCATCATGATGTTTCCAATATAAGCAATTGTTTAATTAAAAAAATGCCAAAACTCAAAAACCTGTGGCTTTCCTGGGTCTTAGGAGGTTAAATGTGTACTTTCATTGAAAGTGTTTTGGCCTTCTACATCATCTGCTGATTTGGCAATACTAGAAAAAAAATTATAAAAAGGTGACAATAGCAGCTTTAAATTGTTAGGGATTATTTATCATAGTATGGAATGCATCTGGCCTAACCTGTTGCATAATATGTGCATGAGTATGTCTACTGGTGATACTGTGATGTTGTGATGAAATGAGATGCCCTTGGAGTGTGTGGTAAACCAGCTAAACCACAGGTTTACATCAATCTTCTGGACAAAGGAGAAACCAGATCCTGGACTACAGGTTTGAGCGTGTGAGCCAAGGGAACTCCTGGGAACAGAGATAACAAACACATTAGACATCCTTAGACGAACGTAACAGTCAGATGGATGTTAAAATAGACTTGACCTTCAAAATTCACACTGAGGTATGTGAGAACAGAGAACGGCCCATCATCTACAAACACGTCAGACAACTATGAAGAGCAGCTACGACGCAGATACTAAGGTCAGAAAAGGAGACGATGCGTTTCTGCCGGCTGCAGAGGCACCGGGTATACAACCTTCAAATACGTCTGCAAAGGGTTGCGTGGATACGTTCAACACAACAAAGAGGGCCATGCTTTCTAATTATGGGGTCCCTGAAATAGAAAGGTCAGGTTGGTGTGAGGTGGAGGGATTGTGAGTGGAATACAACAGTTCTGTGGTGCACCTGGAGTCTATGGATTACTGTTGCATGCCAGTCACATAGCCCTATAAGGATGACACGAGAGCCAAATAAACACTAAGCTGTTTGTTGCTCCATGTCCATCAATTGTCAATGTCATTCGAGTCATTTTCCATCTCCTTTCTCTACAGGTTAAAATAAACCTTAGGCTGAAACCAAATACCCCACCTTCCAGCCTCCTGTCAGATTTACGGATTTCATTCATATGTTTTGCTTTGTGTCAGGTGTCTCTGGTGTCAGTCTGCTGGTTGGCTTGAGGACAAGATGAGCTATTTCACAAAAGCACTGGACTTAAAACTTCACTTGTTGCCTTCAGGATAAATTACATGTGGTGTGCTTGGGATGGATGACCTGAAACAAAATGTTCCCACGTCTTCAGATACAGAATAGTCTGACAACTGAATAAACCCAATAAGCATTTACTGTAAAACTAAAACCTTTCGAGCCTCAGAAAATAAATAAATATGCCATTTATTCCCAAAGTCAGGATCATAGCCCAGAGGTGGGATCAAGGAGATTTCATTTGAGCTGACAAATCTATTGCCCATAAAGTTGGAATAAACTATTATTACCTCTTCTCATGAAATGATTGTGACAATGTGATTTATTCTTGACAGATAATGGGTAACTGAGATTTAGTGTGTAATCATCGCACCAGGTCAAAAATGTGCTTATTCATGTGTATAAATAGGAATAAAAAGAGGACTGTTTCTTTATGTGCAACAGTATATAACACGCTAATGCAGAAATGGTCAGGGTTGTTCATTAACACCAAAATTTCCTCTTCTTACAATTTATTGATAATGTTTACTTTGAATAAGATCATGTTTTACAAAAGTATGCCCACAAAAAAAATTCTAATCATAATCAAAATTATCAAAAATATTTGAAAATCATGTCGTAATCAATGAGTACATTTATGACATTTTCACCTAGTGGCTCTATAGTGCCTTCTCCAAGGCCAAGTCACAGCCTCCACTACTAACAACAAATAAGTGATAACTATAATAGCACTTTTACTATGATTCTATTCTCATCCACCAGGGGGCATTTATACAGCATAAATGGTGTAGAATTCCCTCAACAGTCACCCACATGAACAACAGTCAGTGTAACACTACTGACTTTATTTCTTCACACAAAACTCCTGAATGGCTGATTTTTAACATGAATTTCACCCTCTTTCTAAAACTCAATGAGGTAGTCCCACTGAATTCAAGCACATAGTACAGTTACCTGTTGTTTCCTGTCAGATGAAGGGTCGATCAGCACGTTGAGGAGGCTGGGTCTCTCCCAGTCACTCAAACTAAGCTGTAAAGCACTGTGCAGCTCCTCCACAGTCCTCACCAGGAAGCCTCGACCACCGAAAGCCGCCATGACCTCGTCGTAGCGGGCCTCGGGGAGGAGGGTCACAGGTGGAGCTCTGGAAAGGATTATGTCAATATGAGAATACAGTGATAGCAGATGGAATGAAGGCAGCAGTGGATGTACTACGATTACTGGCATTAATGACTCACAAAGTGGTCAGATCTCCCATTTTTGCCATTTCTTTCCATGTCTCGGGATCCACTCCACTGTATATACCATTGTTATTGACCACAATGATAATCACAGGTAGATTATACCTGTTAAAAACAAGCATATTGTGATAAACCGGAAATTCAGACATACAGAATTGCATGTACAGTGTTTTGACAACAACCTTACCTGCACATGGTTTCAACCTCCATGCCAGAAAATCCAAAGGCGCTGTCTCCCTCTACACAGACTATCCTTTGGCCTTTATTCTCTTTTCTCTCTAGAGCTGCAGCTGCAATAGCAAAACCAAGGCCGACTCCCATTGTTCCAAATGTGCCAGCATCCAACCTGCATAGAACACAGATTAGTTTTTAGTCAAACACAGTGTACTCAAATGTAAAGGGACTTAAAGACTGCAATCCTCATAGACATATACAGGAGTCAAACATTGGTATGTGGAAATAGCCTATTTACAAAGGAACATGTTCACAGCTTCCCTCAGTGGTTTGAAGTACCATTACTATTTTTTTCATAAATACCAGATGAACCATTAAACATACTTTAACCTAAACCTCCCTTTCACTGCTTCTATAAATGAGGATTCTCCTCTTTAATACCTGAAAATTTTTAATTATCACTAAAACCAAATTTAGAAAATCCTTAACTAGTTAATTCTTCCAAATACAAATAAAACTACTTATGCATGACATCTAAATTGACATAATTATTCAAAGTGAAAGACAAATAACTGTCTAAGTACTGTATAATGAGTACTTAGGTAAATATATAAAGGAAATACAGCAATGATTTTCCCTCAAAATGGCCGGGGCCTTCTTACAATTAACAAGCAACATCACATCTGTTAAAAGTGTCATTTTATGTGTAGGTGTATCAGATGGACATCTTTGACCTCTACTTCAGCGAGACTTGAGTGCCTTGCCTGTGTCGAGGTAGGTAGTTGTTCAACATTGTGCGTCCTATGTCCATAGTGTTTGCCCCCTCACTGACAATAATGCAGTCATGTGGGAGCAGCTGGGAGATGTGGTGGAACACAGTGTAATAGTTCATGGGCAATGTTGACTGAAGAGCGAGGGCCTGTGGAAAGCAAAAGAACTAATCTAAAAAATCGTGTCATCTTAAATCATGTCAGTTTGAGTTTTTCTACATGAGTCAGAACCCACCTTTGATATTTTTGCATTGGCAGTGATCTTAGCCTTTAGTGTGCTCCACCACTCTGTGTCAGGGGAATATTTCCAACCATCTTTAACAACCTGCTGCAACAGCTGAAGGAAACAGTGAAGAAAGAGACACAATGACTTCCAACTAACAGTAGATCATTAAAGAACACCATGATCTTACAGAAGAACCACACAGACTAAAAGTTTAAGTTATCACAGTAAGTGTGAAGACTAACTTGAGTGACAGTGGCATTAACGTCGCCAAGGAGAGCAACAGCAGGCCTTATGTTATTGCCCATCTCTTCCGCGCAAAGGTCAACCTATATAACGGGCAGAGGAGTTACATGTTTAGAACAAAAACACAATAGCATTAGTGTGGAAAAATACACTACTCTGCACACCAGTACTACTACAAATACACACATTCTTCAACCTCAACTTTATAACAGCACTGATATTATTTCAGTGGACCTCAAATAAGCAACTCTTACGCAAAAGTTAAAGTCCATTCCAATCCAACTTTACTTGTACACACATTTAAAAAAACAAAAGGATATACCAAAGTGTTGTACACAGAATTAACACCACACATACAGTAGGAATAAACAAGAGGGTCACATAGTGCAAACATAAACATAAAGTCAAAAATTCAGAGGGCCCTTGGTTCATTTCAATACCTGGATGATCTTGACATTTGGGTCAAATCTAGGAGGCAGACCGAAGTGCAGCATCCAGTTCAGTCTGGCTCCAAGAAGAAGCACAACATCAGCCTGGAGCAGAGCTCTTTTTACCAGGAACCAGAGAGAAAGCAAAAACAACATGAACACCATGCTCAACAGGCTTTTAAAAACACAAGTGAAACCATAAAAGTATGACTCAAAAAAATAAAACTAATGTTCGTATTTAATCTTCACTGTACAAAACATTATTGTAAAGACTTGCTTTCACACATCTTGTGGAGTAAACATACTATGTTTAAACACACAGTATGGGATATCTGCCATAGTCAAAACAATGAAACAGACAATGCAGTTGCTGTTGTGAATTGGCATGGTATCATGGGAACTGTTGTTTCTCCCACCACAACCACCAATTAATATATTCACATTAGGCCATTTTATTCAAATGAAATAGCTGCAAGTAATGTTATGAGTTACTGTTAGTGAAGGGAATATGATGAAATTGAGAGCACACAATCTAGGAAGAAATAACCTACTGTAAGCCTAGTTGTAGATGGAAATGTTACATATATGTTTAATAGGATACATGTTGATGGATTTTAGATGTTTTAATGAGGAAGGAGAATGTTTCTGAATGTGAGTTTTTATCAAAATGACTTCTTTTATACAGACTACCAGACTAAACAAGTTTTGTCTCCAGTACATTGATACTAAAAGAGCTGACCTTGAGCGAGCAGCAGCCACACAGTTGGGGTGGTCATCAGGGAGTACGCCTTTTCCCATGGGAGTGGGCAAGAATGGCAGTCTGCTTACTTCTACAAACTCCCTGAGAGCAGTTTCTGCTCGGCCATAGGCTGCACCTGTTGAGCACAGCACTCATTTCTTCATTGACTGACTGCTGCTGCTGTTCCACTAATATTTGTTGAAAGGAAGGGTTTCTAGCACATTTGATATTTTTAAGAAAAGAAAACATGATGCTGTTTTGATGTTACCTTTGCCAATGATGACCAAGGGTCTTTCAGCCATTTTCAACACAGAGATGGCTTCATTAATGGTACTATTCTCAGCCACACTCACTGGAGGAGGTGGACAGCAGGACACAACTCTGTAGGTGAAATATGTTTCTTGAATGTTGGATTGAGAATGACAGAAATTTAAAAAAAAAATTTTAAAAATAAACTTAGGTAAATGATGGCAAACCTGACGTTGCTCCTATCCACTTTAGCATTGACCATATCCCCTGCAATGTCCACATAACAGGCACCTGGACGCCCATAGATGCTTGTGCGAACAGCCTATGACACATATTAAGAAATATATTAGTCAAATGCAACCACAAAATGTGTTGTTCAGGTGAAATAGACAGACAGACAGGCAGACAGACAGACAGATAGATAGATAAGTAACACTACACTGTCACCTTCTCTATTACTGAGGGGATGGCCTCCAGACTACTGGGTCGAGCAGAAAACTTGCTATACAGCCGACAAGCTTCAACCTACAAACAAAAGAGCTGTTGCACTTAAAATGAAACATAACTGAGCAAAAATCCATCACTGCAGGGGTTGTTACTTGTGGAAACTCCTGAAAGGCCCCTGCAGTTTCTTGGTTTCGGTCAGAAGATCCTCCAATAACAACCACCGGCCTGAACAAATCATATGAAGAGGAGATGACAGGTTTTAACTGCATAAACTTCACACTGCAGAAAACCATTAACATCACATTCTGCAAAAAGTTCTTACCAACAGTTCATGTTTGCATTGGCCATTCCACCTAGTGCATGAATGAGTCCAGGACCAGACACCACAAGGCAGGCTCCTGGTCTGGACACAGAGAACCACAGGACACAGCAACAGTTAGAAGCAAGGGACAGAACAACTCAGATGAAACTGTTCAGTCAAACTCTTACCTCCCAGTGAGGTATCCGATGGCAGATGCAGCATAACAAGCCTAGAAGAGTGAGAGAGTTTACCTTAATACAGTAAAACAGTGGTTCTGCAAAAAGTCACAGCTAATACAATCCTATATCTATATATGCAATACACACAGATGTTTACTATGTTATGATGTGTTTGGTGTTGTTCTGTCTTGACTGGTCTTTATGTTTTAGATTGTATGTCTCCTAGTTGATAAAATAGTTTGTCTCTTCTATACATGTATTCTTACCGCTTGTTCATTGCGCATGCCTATGTATTTGATGCCTGCAGCCTGAGCAGCCATGGCCACTTCAATAATAGGAACACCTACAATCCCAAACATATACTCCACTTTCTGCAAAGAGAACAATACAAAGACACTCAACACTCAATGAAGTCTATGAAATACGTATCAACAGTTGTTGTTTATATTTTATTTCTTTTTACTGGACACAGAGCACCGACTGAACTCTGACATAGTTTTTGTAAGTGGACACGTAATGACACAGAGCGTGTTAGTAACTTATCACGTTGTTAAACTAAAATGAACATATAGGTTAGAGTTCATTAGTTAAACCACTGAATGTTTACTCTCCCAAACGTACCTGAGTCTTTAAAGACTCGGCAATCAGCTGAGCCCCTGTTACTTCGTCCATGACGGTCTAAAGACAGTTTCTGTACGGGAAGAGCCAAAGGTAAGGTTAAACAGTTATAACTAACTACCTGCTACACAAACAACGGGACGAATCGTTGTTGTTTGCTAACGCTATCAGTCAAGCGCCAGTGAGTCACTTCCGGGTTGTAAGCCAATCACATTACTCGCTCTGTGTGCCTATTTTATTTTATTTAATTTTATGTTATTCTAACATATAAAAGAAAAACAAAAAGGAAAAAATGCCCATCCCCGCATTCTGTCATTAATAGTAATGTCACATGGCAAACTTCTTATTTTTATTCATAACAATCAAAATTGGATACATATTTAACTGTTATTCGTTAGCTCCTATTACATTCACTTTTTAATGCTGTGTGTGTGCAGCGCTGAAAAAAGCAGCACAAAAATACTGGGACACGTCACAGCTTGTAGGACTACCTGTTCCTGATGATATGAAATGTTATCGTGATAAAAATGTTCACTTCAGTTGATAGTTATCACAATAAATGTCAAATCTATATTCATGACATGTTTAAAGGCTGATTTTTTTGTCTTCCTGATGAGAGCTGAAGAACCAGTTACTTCTGGTTTAAAATGATTACTTATGGTCAGAAAGTGAGAGTT
>JAPQRQ010036877.1:0-10352 GCA_037367365.1 Apogon talboti | reverse complement strand
TTTTGTGTCACACACACACACACACACACACACACATATATATATATATATATATATATATATATATATGAAATGTTTGGCACTTTCTGACTTCTGAGGTTTCATTCAACACGTCAGATGTTTCTAACGGTTTTTGCTGCTTCTTGTCATGGGGTCAGAGGTCACACTAAATACTTTACAACCCATTTAGTTCTGTTTTTTGTGTGTATTTTCTGGCTGTGCACATATTTCCTGTATTTTCGTGTTGTATCTGAAGAAAAGAGACTGAGAAATAAATATGCATGTTCATTTCAACGCTGCAAAAACAAAACAAAACAAAAAAAAAAACAAATGTAAAGGCTGCCTAGAACTTCTGCACAGTACTGTATATAGGGATGGAAATTGATAAGAATTTAATGATTCCGATTCCATTATCAATTTTGCTTATCAATCTGATTCCTTATCGATTCTCTTATTGATTCTCATAGGGTGAGGAAATAAAAGAGTACAAACGGATTTGTTTACATTAACTGTCTTTTACATTTTCATCTCTGCACAGAAAATATAACGTATACAGTATGCACAAATAATAATAACAGATGACACCGGGCCGTTGGTGGCAATCAGGAATGGGGGGGCTCCCAGCTCCCATTCTGCTTAATCAGACTCTCTTAAGTTTTTGAACATGTCTTTTTCACAGTCAGTCACAGTACAGAGATGTTGTTTTGTTACATGAATGTTTCATGAGTTTTTTTTGTTTTTTGTTTTTTGTCCAAAAATGAATAGGTGATGTCCTGGTAGCTATATTCACTTCTCTTTTTATGATTGTGCTGTTGTATTTTCTAGTGCAGACGTTTAATACATGTCATATCATGTCACGTCTCAATGCTGAGGAGAAATGACTGTGTTGTTGTCATATAAGTATGATGGATACATGATAAAGTCAGTGTATTTGTTGTGCTGTGGGTTGAATTGGAATGTGTTGACATGGTGGTGGGTGACTGTTGCATAGAGCAGAAGGGCTGGTGTCCTTAGCCAAGCCTAGAGGCCAATGAAAGGATCTCTGGCACTGCAGAAGGTCTATGGATCCAAAACACTAGAAGCATGAATAAGCCCATAAGGCTTAGATCCTTGTATGCAGCTCTTTCAAAATGTTAATGTTGTTATATATCAAACACCCATCATAGCTAAGCTAATTCGGCTAATATAAGATCACAGTTAAAATGGATTTATATCTAAATGAATCACATTGCAGTAATGTGTACAGAAGGTTAAACGATGCTGAGATTTATCATATATCTGGATCAATCGTGACATTAACATTTGTGCTAGGGATGAGAAATTTGGCTAAAAGATCAGACTTCAGAAGCTGGTCCAGAGTTTCACAGATTTAAGCTAAAGTACATAGTCTAACATCATCATTGCACCGATCATTTCCTTTGCCGCAGCAGAACAATACTAAATAATTTCCGCCACTTATCTTAAGTGTGGGAAGAAGCTACGAATGCTAAGATGTTAAAAATCACTATACATAGATTTCTATTAACATGTTAGCCTATCAACAATAATGCTAACGGCTCATCACGCAATGCAATGGTTGCAAATACTGTTGTTTCACTGATACTAGAACAATTTGAATGAACGAAAACTGAGAAGGAAAGTTTGGAAAACGCTGATATTTCATGATGCAGTCTGTAAAATCTTTTTAACAAGAAACCAAATTAAGATCAATCGTGACCTACAGTAGTTTATTCATTACAAACTAAAAATGACTACATCTATTATACCCATACACTCAATCAGTGTTACTGTATTATTTGGTCACCTGACAAAGGTGTCTATTCCTTTTTCATTTTAATGTTACCTGTGACTATTTACTGTGTGACTTTGTTAATTTATTACAAGTTAATTTTAAATATTTTTTTTTTTTTTTGCAAACATGATTTCGACCTCAGATTTCCATATGTACTAGTGGAGAAAACACCAACTCCCATGATCCCACACTGCTTTATAATATAATTTCCTATCTCTGTTAGTAATATTTTGAGTTATCTGCAGTAATACCCCAGAAATGTATAGAAAAATAATAGAAATAACACAGATATTCTTCCATCCTGACTTCTTTTTTTTGACTAAAACATAACTGTACTCAAAAAGTAAAACCATAATAATAATAATAATAATAATACAAAGTAAAGATTATTACATAAATCATAAAATAGCATCCATAGATGCACACAGTCTATAAAAAGAAGCACACTAGAACACATCAGTAAGTACAATACAAGGGAAAAAAATTTGTCTCTGACAATATAATAAAAGCCTACCTTTAAAAGCAAGGCTAACTAATAATGTCCATAAATATATTAAATTTTTAGGATTCAGAGCTGTTTTTGTGACCCACATCCACAGCCCTGTTTGAGCCTGTTTAAATCTCTTTGTGCCATCTTTTTCTCACTCCATTTGGAACGCCCCATTTAACTAATAATACCGCGCAGCTCCAGTAATCAACATTAATTTAATTTCCTGTCCAAAAGACGTAACAAGGTCACAGAATGTATCATGTATTTCCATAAAGACTGTGTTTGTGTCCTTATGAGAAAGAGAGTGGGAGAGAGGAAATTATGTATGCACAAATAATATATTACAGGTCAGCGAGGGTTAATTAAGTGTTTAATATAACACATTAAGATTAGATATGTTGTGTCAGTACAAATGCTCACTGGGTGTGTATGTGGGAGAGTGGAGTTATGGTGACCCAATGAAATTCAAGCTATTTTAAATTGATATTTGGCCCTTAGAGGGATGGTGTTATCATGAAACAATTCTATTTTGATACTTTGCTGCAAATGTCTATAGTGTATGTAGATGTGCATGCATAATGTCATTGGTCTTCTGTGATTAGATCCAGTCACAATGTACTCTGAGACTGATACGGCAAAATTGAAAAGTGCTGCCTGCTTTGGTTTGTAATTTTCCACAGACATTTTAGATCTAATCTGGATGGCTGTAGGATAAACAAGTGGAGCCTTAGCATCCTGGTTTTCACTTCTGTATTAAGTTCACAAATACAGAGGCTCATGACGTGTCCTTATTCAAGCACATATCTGAAAAGGATTCATAACACCATACTGCTTCTATTGTTTATGAGGTAACATGGGGTAGTATGGGGTAACACTTACAAAACCAACCTACAACCATCATGCACACTTCAAAAGAGAGCAATACGGATAATAAACAATACAGGATATCTGGAACATACTGCTAAACTATTTATACTCTCTCATACACTCAAATTAAAGGATTTGGTGGAAATTCAAACAGCACAAATATTATACAAAGCAAGAAAAAATTTACTTCCCAATAACATCCAGAAATTATTCACAGATAGAAATGGTGGTTATGACTACAGACAGAAACTAAATATGAAACCACATTTCACTAGAACAAATCTTAAAAAGATATGCATTTCATGTTGTGGAGTGGTTTTGTGGAATAAAATGGAACTAAAAATCAAACAGTGTGAAAACATCACAAAGTTTAAAAAGATGTATAAAAACTTTATTTTCCAGAGATATAGTAACAATGAAAGGGAGTACAACAGTAGTAGTTATTGATGGTATGTAATCATTTGTTCTCTTTTTCTGTAATTTAATGTGTGATCTATTCTTTGGTATGGACTCAATACTTTAACTGATTAGACAAATCATGTAAAATTGGGGTTGGACAATATAAGCTTGGCTTCTTCCTACTCCTTTTCAGACATGAAGTATTGTTAAAGAGCCACAGTGAAATTGTTGTACGTCTGTGTGATATTTGTTTTCTTTTTTGGTCCAGCTCCACCCAATCAGTACCGTATTATTTTCCTACGGACCTTCCAACTCCATCATTACGTGTGTACAACTCTACTGTTTCTCATTTCCCATGTTATGAAATTCAATTACTTGTTTTATTACAAAACCTTGCAAATAATAAAGGTTACTGCCAGACTCTGTTCAAAAGGTCAGGAAAGCAGGTATGATTTCACTGGTGTTTGTATGTTTACTGTACAAAAAGCTGTTCAATGTATAAAATGTGTTTCTGATAGAGGAGTTAAATAATGGAATGACATAAATATAAATTTTAAGATGTGCAATTCATGAATGGTTTTTAAAACATTGGTTTGGAAAGACATTTTCAAGGGAAACAAGCAGGAAGGATTTTTGCTGTTTTGATTGGTGCCTAAAACTGATTTTGATGTTAATGTAAGCGAGGCGTACATAAGCATTTAGCCTCTACCTAAGCCTAGTTAGTCTCAACATAATTCAGTCGGTTGACCTAAAATCAACCTCATTATTCGTATTTTCTGTATTATGGATGATGACTGAAGAAACATAAACCTGAAAGGTCAGATCTTTTTTCACTGGAAATACACAAAATAGTACAACAGACTTCCATGAAACTTTCTATATATATGTTTATATTTTTGTCTATTTGTCTCTGCATATTCAGTCATTTTTCCTCAAGGGTCATTCTTTCATTCCCTTTATTTTAACCCCCTAATGCTTTTCCACTGCTGATATCAGGCCATTTTGGCTTGATTTAGCACAGGTTTTTTGACATTATCCCCTCTGCATGAGATCAGGGAACAGCAGACACTACAGTATCAGAGACTATCTCTACTTTTACCTGTGCCAAGGTTCAGAGTGACCCAAAGTGATACTAAATGTGACATAACATTATGCAGATCACACATTGGTCAATCCAGAATAGTGCTGTGTGACATGATGACATCTGTATGTCATCATGCCATGATGTGGGACACCGAGCCAACCTAGTAGGAAACCTTCAAAAAGGTAAATGTACCCATCAAGTCTGTCAAATGAACACAGATTTGAGTCTAAAGAACAATACTGGAAAAGTCATATGACATTTTATTGAGATATTATAATTACAATTGCTGGTGATGCAGTGGGTACCTTTCCCTGCACAGGAACAAAGTCCTGGGTTTATTTCCAGTGCTGGTATGTCTGCGTGGGTTCTCTTTGTGTAGTCCAACTTCCTCCCATTGTCCAAAGACACACACCTAAATATGTTAATGTAAATTGCCTATAAGTGTGCATATGAGAGTGAATGTGAAAGTGACCCTGTAACCCTCTCAAGAATAAAGCCATTTAGAAAATGAATGGATGGATGATACTATGAATCAGAATCAGAATGGTTTACTCATGGTCGCAAATGCGCGGGTACAGGTATGGAACGTACAGCTGGTCCTGTTGTAAATAAGTGCTTTTTAAGGATATTTTTGAGGTGTGATTGACAGCTGCTGACTTGGACTGACATGAAGCACCTGTTTATTGAATATTGTCCTTGTTACTATTATTATTACTCCCCTGGTCCCCTCCTGTTTCCAGCATCATTGCTCATCTATCCATACAGCTGTGATAGTGTTTATTATATAGTTACATAGACGGCAGAGGTTTCTATTATTTGTACTAATAGCTGTAGTAGTAGTACATCCACTGCTAATTCTTGTATTTGTAGTGATAGTGTTAACAGTTACGGACAATTATTCTAGTTGCTGGTAATTATACTAACACCAGCTATTCTGCTTCTTAATAGTTCTAGTTCAGTTTGCTGTGCATCCATGTGTCCCCCTCCCCTTCCCTCTCTCTCTCTCTCTCTCTTGCTTTACCCTCTCTCTTCAACCCCAACTGATCAAGGCAGACGTCCATCCTCCAGGAGCCGGGGTCTGCTCCAGGTTTCTGCCTGTTAAAAGGAAGTTTTTCCTTCCACTGTCATCAAGTGTTTGCTCCTGGATGATTCTGTTGGGTTTCTGTAAATTAGCCTCAGAGTCTGGTTTAGACCAGCTCTATATGTAAAGTGCCATGAGATAACTTCTGTTATGATTTGGCTCTATATAAATAAAATTTGATTTGATTTGATTATTATTTTGTTTAGTTATTTATTTTGTCACTTGATTATTATGGTTAAGGAGTTGAGATACAGAAGACCGACGATGCAGATGTTGCATGCAGTTGTCCATTGTTAGCTCAGTCTATGCATCCTGTTTCCTCAGCTTCACATTTTAGTCCAAATATTCTGCTTAAAAAAACCCAAGATGCTGACAGCCAGCTCAAGGCTTCAGAATGGTAATACCAATGATTACACAACACCCACTTCTTTTACTCATTCTACAATCATAGACATACACAATATATCCTGTAGGCAGAGAAATATGAACAAACAAAATGATAATATGAGGAATACAACCTTGTAAGATCAGGGAAAAGCTGTTTTGAGGGTCTTAGAGAATGCAACAGTATCTAAAGAACTGTGAAGAGGAGTGAAACATGTGTGACCTTAAAGCACACAGAGAGCAGGCAGACATGAGGCCAAGGCTCTTAGAGATACAAATGTGGATCCATCACAACAGGAATGTATGGACAATTTTTTATTCACTACATTTCTTTCTTTGAGCATCTGTCTATTATCTAGCACATGTTATACAACATATTTTTGGTATGATCAGTGGCTCTTAAGAGTCTTTCTAAGTGAAGTCTTTGTAAACCATTTGGAAATAAGGCGATTTCAGGAACACTGCAAATACAGTGTCCTCACTTATCTTACATATAGGCAGACGTCATGATATTCTCATATAACGGCAAAAAACAGCAACGTTCCAGAGGATTTAACAAAGAAATGTTAATCCATGACCTTTGACCAACAATCACAGCCCTAAGATTAAAGATTATTCATAATTTTGCTCCACATTTGATGCTCATAAAACTTTCGCTTCAACCTTCGACCTGAAAGTAAATGACCTGAACTTTATGACCTCAGAATCACTAAAGCAGCTTTAAACAATTCAGTAGCAACTTGCTTCTTGGAAATGTGACAGATTTCTGTTCATGTGAATTGTGTTACACACTGTCACTTTTGTTTATTCATGTTTCTTTTTATTTCCTCGCCCTGGCTGCAGTACAGAAAATGGTGGCAGCAGAACGCCCAGAGCAAAATATTCAGTGCAATGTGTGTGTGAAGTCACCCGGCCTTGGTTTGGGATGTGCGTGTCTAAACTAGCACAACGTTGCCATTTTTGTACCCATAATCAGGCGATCTGTGAGTCTGACTTCATAATGACCCATGGCCTCTTTTTTTTATTTCAGCCAAAAAAAAAAAAAAAAAACAGCTTTAAGCTGACCGAAGTTGGCAATACGATGTGATGACTTACATTTACCAGCTGAGGGGAATAACATCTGTTGTTGTGGAGTGTCACCCTAAACAGACTGCTCAGAGCTGCCCTCATAACAGCTGAGGCAAACTGGATCACGAATTGCAAATTTGGTTGTTCTCTCGTGCAGTTTTTTAATGCATAATATGCAGGATTTCTGCATTAATCCTTAAAGACCCTCAACCATTTTTGTCATAACTTTCAAATGATTTTTTTGGGTTTCGCATGTGATTTGACACCATTTATTCTAATATTATCCTCTGCAATTTGCATTATTCAGTTAAAATCAGGCATTTTCCTAGATTTAATTTACTGACCATGGAGATCTTCAAAAAAGCTCAGAGTACTTTCAAAGGTTATTAAATCAAATGAGAAAAAAATTGGAAAAAAGTGACTTTTTCAGCAAAATCTATCATTAACTGAACATAACCCCAGTGTGTCCATCCACTATCATTGATCCAACTCCATGGGTTTTAGTGGTGAATCAATGTTTTAGAAGATGGCGGTGTTTCCACAGTAACTACGGAGCCTCTGAACATCCAAATGGGTCATATCTGATGACCATAAAAAAACGGCAAACTCCATTTTACACAAATTATTTACATGTATTGTTAGGGTTAGTGGATCAACAGGTATTAAACAGTTTACATCAGTGTATACACAAATCAGCCATAACATTATGACCATGGACAGGAGAAGTGGCAGTAATATTGATTATTCCATTACAATAGCACATTTCACTGGGTTGGATATACAGCATTAGATAGGAAGTGAACATTTAGTCTTCGAAGCTGATGTGCTGAGAGGTGCAACAATGACTTTGAGAAGGCCCATATTATAACGGTGATGACTGGGTCAGAGCATCATGTTGGGTGTTCCTGGTCTGCAGTGGTTAGTACCGACCAAAAATGCACTAAGGTACGACATCATCATCTCTGGTCAACTGACCGATGGAGGTCCACCTCTCTATTTCCAAGACTTCAGGGATCTGAAGATCTAGGCTGGAGTCGAGGCCTCAGGTCAGAGCTGTTTTTGTGGAAAAGTGGGGACCTACACAATATTAGATGGCTAATACTAATGTTCTGCTCCCATAGATGTTGACTGGTTTAAATCCAGTTGTTCCTTTACATACTTTTGGTTGGTTCTAACCACATTACATGGGAATGAACAACAAGATCTGGAGATGCTCTGACCCAGTGATTTGGCCATCATAATTTCGCTCTTGTAAAAGTTGTTCAGAACTTCTTCCAACAGATCAATTTCGAGGGCTAAATGTTCACTTGCTGCTTAACATAGCCACTGACAGGTCCTACTGTATTATAGCCTTCTGAACTGCTTTATCCTTACTAGGGTTGTTGGGGGTGCTGGAGTCTATCCCAGCTACTGCCTGGGTGAATGCGGGGTACACCCTGGACGAGTCACCAGTTCATCGCAGGGCCGGCATATAGAGATGAACAACCAATCACTCTGACATTCACACCTATGGACAATTTTAGGTTGACCAATGAACCTATCAATGCATGTCTTTGGATGGTGGGAGGAAGCCGGAGTACCTGGAGAGAACCCACGCAAACGTGGGGAGAACATGTAAACTCCACACAGAAAGATCCCTGGTTGGAATCAAACCCAGGACCTTGCTGTGAGGAGACAGTACTATCCACTGCACCACCATGCCACCCCCCCGCCACTGTTGTAAGACAATCAAAATGAATACCACCTTTCTTGTCAGTGGGCAGAATGTCACAGCTGATTAATGTATTTTAAATTATATAAAAGCAACTAGGCCTTTGTGCTATGTTTTGCTGACTAGTGTAGTTATACTAAGTATTTCTAGTGACAAATTAAGAGAAATCCATAACTAATCAGTAGTGTATTCATGGTCTCATTCGGTCACCTGTCAGTTTTCGTACTTGATACACTGTGAAAATGCTGTCAAAAACACTCCATATGAATTAAACAACCATCTTTTTTAAAGTATAAGTGGTATCAACTCAAGTGTTTCTGTTTCCATGACACACCAATGGTATTTTTAGAGTAAAAATATCTGCTTTTCTCTCCTGCAACGAACCCCTTCCCTAGAGACTAGTGGTAGTATAGGTCATAAACTGTACCTGCTTTGTAGTCAAGGGTACGTTTGCCAAATTACAATAACATGTTCAGTAACTTTTGTCCCTGAGGTAATTTGTGTCTTTTCAGGTAGCTGGCATCTATCTGATTAGTGTTCTAGTCACCTTCTTTCTGATTAGCTGCTCTTGAATGAGGTACAATAGGTCTGAGAATTAATGACAGCTGTAATGACTATGTGTCAGAATATATCAGATGCACAGGAGGAGGCAAATTTGGCAGCAGGGGAAAAAGAAAAAAAAGATTTGCATATCTACTTTGCAAACTCACAAAAATGTTTGTCCACTGAATACATTCTATAGTGGATAAACATTTAGATGGGGATATACATGTACCTGTGTTCACTAATGACGGCCCAGTTGACAGTGACGATACTGATGTCACTGATATTTTAGGATCAATAGAAACAAGTGTTTTCAGTTGAGCTTGGTTAGAATAATTCTCACAAATTCTAAGTCTTGGAGAGTACCGTATCTCCTTAAAAACTGCAACTCAGTTACAAGCTGAATCGAGAATGGCATACACACACACACAAGAAAAAGCGATTGTCGATTACAGGCCAAGAAGGAAAAAAAAAAAAAACCCACGTCTATTAATATGCATGTTAATATTCCCTGTAAAGCACAATGTTCATATCTGCAACCTCAATTCAGTATGAACGTTGTTGTTCTCGATCACTCATCTCAAGTGTTGTCATTAGTTTCGGTCACTGCTGGTGTGTGCCTTACTCTAAAACTTTAATTTGCAGTAACTTACATGCACAACACGAGGACAACTTTTACACAATAAAAGACCCGTTAATCTATGAATACAATCTATCTACTGAAACACAACATACACCCCTTTAAGACAGTAACATGACAGTTCTTTAATCCTTTATCGGGAAAGTGACTATTTTTGGTAATTTCTGCATACAGTACAAGACAGTGACAGCAACAGTGGACAGTGAGTCAACAATCTCCAATGTGGTCTACAGGGTCTGTAAGGTCCACCTCTGCATGAACAGTGAGTGTACCTGCTTTGTTAGATACCATGA
>JAPQRQ010036876.1:0-10358 GCA_037367365.1 Apogon talboti | reverse complement strand
ACACAGCGTTTCGAATCACTCCGCTTCAGGAAGAGTGACACAAGCTCCAAAGCCTCGGTATCATTTGCCCATCACTACTTTCTGTGTTCTCCACTCCTTCCTGGACCAGGACAGTTGTTCAATCTGCTCCTTCAGGGACTCTGGCGATTTGATGACTTTCACTTTGTAGCCTTTTTTTTTACCAAGTCTTCTGTAGCTTCCTCGATAGTGTCGTAGGTTCTGGGCCCTTCTTTATATCTCACTTTCAGTTTTGCTGGAAAGAGGGTCTGAAACAGGACCCCATTCTCTTTTAGGACCCTCCGGACCTCTGTGTACTCTCTGCATTTTCTAAGGATGGCTGGTGGGTAGTTATGGTCTAGATTTATTTGTTTTTCATGCCATACAAATCCCTTAAGTTGCCAAACCTTGCGGACTCTTTCATTTTGAAGCTCAGAAATCTCACCACTATTGAGCGTGGTGGTGCGTTCTCAGGCGGCTGTGGTCTGAGTGTCCGATGTGCTCGCTCTATCTGCAGCTCGACCGGTTTACCCTCCTGTCCGAGCCCCTCCACCAGTAAAGTCTCCACGAATTTGATCATCGACTCCGAGTCCTTCTCAGTCCCCTCCGGAACACCATAAATCCTGATGTTCTCTCACCTAGACCGGCTCTCCAGGTCCGCTAGCTTGTCCTCCAGCATCACGTGTAGTTTTAGCATGCCTGCTATCACTTCCTCTCCGTTTTGAGTCCTCTCCTCATTTTTCTCCAGCCGTTTCTCTATTTCGTTAATTCTTATGTTTGCTTTTCTAATTTCCTCCTTGATAGTATTTAGTTGTTCTTTGTTTTCCTGGTGGAACCCTCTCAATTCTTCCAGCAACATTTCTAAGCTAGCCATCTCTTCTTCACTTTCTCTAGCTTAGCACCACGCAGCGTTAGCTTTAGTCTCTGTAATTTTTCTTCCTTTATCTATCAGAGTGTCATTTAGTGCTTGGGGCTTGGTTAGCCGTCTTACCCCCTTTATACACTTTTTGAGACAATATTACTCAGCTGAATGGGGATGTATCGGTAATTTCTTCGGTTCTCTTGGGAGCTTTCTTTACCGAGCTGCCATCTTTACGGTGTTCTGACCAGATGTCCTATATTGTCCTATATTTTGGGTATTATAAGAATTTGTGTTCATGTATATATCCTGTGTATATCAATGTTCTTATTTAATATATCGGCCGGTATATCGGTTATTGGCCATTATATCAGATATCAGCCGATATATCGGATATCAGGGTTTTTTTGCCCCCAGTATCGGTATCGGCATCGGCCCTAAAAATCCCATATCGGTCGGGCTCTAGTTTAGAGGTTGATGTGTCAGGCAAGCCAGATGTGAGCCAATTATAAAATACTAATATTAGTCCTTTATTTTAACATTTCTTGGTATTTAGTTCCTCCAGAGATGTTTTTGCTAGCATAGTTACTGAATGGTTTTGCATTGAAGAAATGAAGCTTCTTATTTGTAAGTATTTGAAGAAATGCTTTCTTTGAATGCCATACTTGAAAGAAATCTCTTCAAAGGACATTAATGTCCCCTCCTCATAAAGGTCACTTATTTTGTTTAGTCCCTTTTTTGCCCATAACTGAAAACCTGCATCTATCCTGCATGGTTATTGCATGAATAGGTTATTGCCCCAAATTGACCTAAACTGTGATAAACAGTCTACAATTTTTATATATTCCTTAACTTCATGCCAAACTGTAATCATATTGTTTAAATTAGGATCACTGGGATCTGTTTTTAATTGCTTAAACTTATCTGAATATTTATACAAATTTAGTGGTAATACACCAGACTTCATATCCACCCAGGATCGGTTGTTTTCAGAAGAGAAGTAAAACATGATCATTCTTAATTGTGCTGATAAATAATACCAGTGCAGGTTAGGACATTTTAACCCCCCAAAGGCGTGTTACTCTTAATTTATTAGAGTAAAACTAAGATGACTTTGAATCTCTAACTGCACACTAAAACTTACGCACACCTTCATTTTTGGCTTTTCTTTGAAGCATACAGTGGTTTCCACATGTTCACTTGCATCGGTCTAGAGATTAATAATGTGAAGAGTGGACAGAAATGTGTCAAGCCGATACGTTTGTCAGGTCACAGTAACCAGCTCCACCTGTGTGGCTGGTTGATTACCCTCATTGGGTCTGCTCATTTGTGACCCTGCAAACATTTACACTGGTCTTCGTACATAATGTTGGCTATTATCAAACATAATCTCCAGCAGAGCTAGAACTCAAATCATACTCCCACCCTCTGGGTGGACAGGGGTATATAGAAATTAGAAATTCCATCCGTCAATCTGTCTGTCCAGGGGCGACACAGTGGCACTCGTGCCTCACAGCAAGAAGGTCCTGGGTTCGATCCCAACACCAGTTGGTGGGGTCTTTCTGTGTGGAGTTTGCATGTTCTCCCCGTGTCTGCCTGTGTTCTCTCCGGGTACTCTGGCTTCCACCCACCATCCAAATACATGCACTGATAGGTTAATTGGTTAATCTAAAAAGTGTTGTTTGTCTCTGTGTCAGCCCTGCAATGAACTGGCGACTCACCCAGGGTGTACCCCGCCTTCGTCCTTAAGTAGCTGGGATAGGCTCCAGTGACCCCCACGACCCTAGTGAGGATAAAGCGGGTTCAGAAGATGAATGATCTGCCTGTCCAAGATTTTTGTCCATTCCATTTCTCAGACACTATTTACCCAATGCTTTTCAAATTGGACACAAGTGTTCTTTACAACTATGAGAGTTACAGTGCATGGTTAGATGGCTGAATTTCAATTGTTGGGTTTTTTACAAAGTTTGGAAAAGTTTTTGAAAAGATTGAAAGTTAACTCAAAATTTGTGTTTTGCGACTTGGCAGGGGTATTAGTAAGCTCTGCTTACTTTTTCACTTGTTCTATTGTAAAGTTTGTGTTGTAGACTGGTGTAAATTTGTCTTTGAAGGCATACCCAGTTCTGTTCCACCGTACATCTGCCTAATTGCTGCTTAGAGAGGCATAATTGCTAAAAAAAATGTTGAGACTCTCACTTTGCAGGAAGTGGAAGTGTGTCAGTATTATTTGAAGTATACTGAGGTTCAAACATTTCTTGATGCAACTTCACAAATGATTGTGAAGTTACAGGAGCTGCATGTGCGAAAGGCTGACTGACACATTCCAAATAGCTGTGATAAACCCCCCAAGTCTCCTCAGATTTAACACACCAAACAAAGAAATGTTGGCACTTCTGAGTGCAGATGCATTCTTGATGTTCAGAACATACACCCTAAAACATTCTAACAGTTAGTCATGTAAGCAACCATCAACCAACCACCAACCAACCACAGAGCCTGTCTGCATGGTGTCCACTTTTGGAGACTCTGACTGCTTGTAGAAGCTGCCATAGTCCAGTGACATGATGCTTGGGGACGTAAGAGGACATTCACTGTGTGTCATAAAATTCTTGATGCCTAATAAGCCCAGCTTCCACCCTATCAGTGCTTAACTTAACCAGAATACAGTCAAGTTTCCCCTCATACTCCAGAGGAACACACTGATTTGGATAATTTAATACCATTATACATCCAAATCTATGTGTGCCACAGTCATCCTGAGGAGCTCCACAGCAATGATTCTGGTGTTTCTCAGAGCATGATTTATTCCTCCTCTTATTAGTCATAACATCAGTCCATTAGTTGCTGCAAGGGACAATTAGCTTGTTGAAGACAAATCCATAGAAGCCTCTGTTATGTGTGGGTATGCTTCTTTTCTCCAACTCACTGCATTAAGCATGTGTTGATCCCTCTGTTATGGAACATTTTGAACTTTCACTAACATTTTGAACTTTAATATAGTTCCTCATTCTGCTACCTGTCTACTCACAGTAACTGTTACCCTTCAGTTATTTCCTTATTTCTGCTTATTGTAAGCTATTTTATTCTCAGAATATCACAAAGTACAGCTCAAACTTTCAGTTCTAAGAATGCAACGGTCAAAAGGTAACCTAGAGGTTATACATCCTGACTGAAGTTGTCTTGGTCTAGCCAGAATTTTAGTTCCTCTTAGCAACAACATCATATGTCATATTAACCAATCATATGTAAGCTTAGGGGAGGCTACTATAAATGGGATTGACACCCTATTAGGGTCAGAACTTACTGTTTAGACAAGGTGGAGCTCTGTCTCACTGTATTGTTCTCTGTGCACAAATAAACTCCTGATTACTTCATCCTAACTGAGAGTCTGTGTCCATTCTAACATAAGAAAATTGCCTTCACACCTCTCTGACACACTAATGTCTACACACCAGCCTGAACACTTAGCAAGTAGCAAGCTCTTGGCATGTGGATATGCCACAGGTGGTGAAAGCCAAAACCAGCCTGTCACCTGAGGAAATGCTGCCAGAAACCCAGCAGTGATTTCTGCCAGTTTGGTTATGGCCTTTATCCACACTAGGAGTATGAGCAGCAGAATGGTCCTTTAGTTATTAATCAGCATCCCAATAAGTAAGTAATAAGATAAGTTTCATTTTTATTTTGGCAGGTAAATCAGTCCATTGGGCGCTACACTAGGCTATTAACATTTGGAGATGCTATGACTACTGTAGAGGTATTTCTGTTTACATTGACCACAACACTCTCTCTGATCATCAGTCAGAACATCAAAACTGCAGCTTGGTGGCTGTGTGTGTTTGTGCAGTTGTTCTGTAAACCAGTGTGATTTTTTTTTTTAGACCTTTGCGGGAAGGACGTGGCATGTAACCTGAGAACATTTTAGCCAATCCTCACATTGGAAATGATCCTCACAGGGTGTTTTGAAGAGTTTTAGGGTAAGCGTTAGGGCTCGTCAGGAAATGATGTAATTCCTACTGATAGCACTATAAATACAATCCCTACTGATAGTACTATAGATAATATCCCTACTGATGGTACTATAGATACTATCCCTACTGATGGAACTATAGATATTTTCCCTACTGATAATACTATAGATACTGTGTTTTGCTCCTGGGGCGTGGTGCCTGTGGGGCTTGGACTGGTCTCATGCATTGGCCCCCTTGCTGGGTGGGGGGCCAGGGCTTTGTTGCCCCTGCCTGCGGACCCTTGCCCTGCATGGGGAGATCTCATAGCACCTCGGTGGTTGTGGTTCTGGCTCTGGCCATGGGGCTATGCCATGGGGCATGGTTTTGGGTCCTTTGAGCTGTGTGGGTCGGTGGTTACCTGTGCCATCCAGGGTGTCCCTGTCCTGCTGGTGGTGAGGGTGTGTGGGTGCCATCGCGACTTCCCACGTACATATCCATGCACATGCACACACAAACGCACGCTCAAACATGCATCCAGATGTACATCTACATTTGACTGTTACCTTTGGGTAACACTGCCTAGAGTAATTTAACTTCAGTCACCAGTGTTATTCTGTTTGCTATTTTTACTTCTTCAAATTCACTGGTATTCTTCTATTGTTGTTGTTACTGTTTATTGCTGTTGTTAATGTTTATTGTTGTTGTTACTGTTTATTGCTGTTTTTAGTGTTTATTGTTGTTGTTACTGTTTATTTCTGTTGTTAGTGTTAATGTTTATTGCTGATGTTACTGTTCCGATTTTTGCCTGTTGTTTGTTTATTTTAAGGTCTGTATCAATGTTTGGTTGTGTATAACCCCTGTCCTATTCTCCCATCAGGTACTATCAGTAATAAAAGAATTAAATCCAACCAATAGGGAGAATTGATTTAAGGTTCAAAACCCTCTTTGTTCAAAACTGTCAAGCAACTCGTGGCCCCAGTACACTATAAACCCCGAAGTTGTACAAGCTTATTAATAAGGCTGCAGCAGTCAAAAGTCGATAAGGAGTTGACCGAGCTAAAAAAGTTTGAGCTCTGTGAACTCTCTATGCCAATTTAAGTTTACAGGGCTCAATATGTTATTTTTAATTTGTGTGGAAACTTAAAAATTATATGAACCATCAAGTTGCGTCATGACGTCACAATGATATTGTTCGGCGGACCTGGTAAAAAAGTGCAATTTTAACATGTTTTTATTTGTGTGCAATGTGTACTTTTGAGTGCAATGTGTACTTTTGTGTGCAATGCGTAACTTTACACCCCCGCTTCAATCCACCACCTCATTTTTTTTCCATTACTGTTATCGCCGTCCTCTTCATAAGCACCCTGATCTGGTAAGTACCAGTAAAACTTTTCGTATTTGTTTTGAATGTAATTTTGATGACTTTATTAACATGCGGAAATTGAGGTTACGTGGGAACCAGGAATGCATTTTCACAATGTGTGCTGTGGAGATTTGCTGTAAAACTAAACCAAATTTAAGTAACATTTAACGCTCGTTGTTGATACAATTGTTAATGTTACTTCGCCTTACAATGATTCATATCGTCAAAAATAAAGTTTCTCTCTGATCATATCTAGCGTTGTGTGGTCTGTTGGTTGCAGCCTTAGCTGAACGCAGATATTTGTGTCAAAGCAAATAAATATAAATTATCGACGTGTTTCCTGTATGAACTACAGCTCCCATAATGCATGTTTGCCCGCCAATGCAGCGGTGGACTGTTACGCATGTGCATTCAATGAGTAAGTTATTCGCGTTAGCGTCACACTGCCGTTATGGATATGTTCTGGTATCCTGTTTTTTCCACTTTGTATTTATTTTAAAAATAGGTGTGTCTGACTCAGTAAAATGCATAGAATTGCCCTTTATTTCTCTACCTGCCAACTGAAAACTAATTAAAATACCTGAACACTTCTGCCCTTAACTAATCTTTGTGCATTTCTGTGTAATTCTGCATTTCTGTAATTCTCCATATACAGGTGTTAACTGAGTTCTACCGTATCACCATTGTTAACCTGCGCATTCAATTCTATAAGGAGCTGGACAGACACACACCTAAACTCATCACTTTGTACAAAGAGAAGGCCGCCAAGTCTGGCAAGACAGCGGAGGAGCTATGCAAGATCATGAGGATTTATGACCTCCAGGTGAATTTGTAACTTTGCATGATTCACAAACTTAAACAGATCTTTTGTGGACAACTGTAACTCAGCTGGAGTGTGAATTGCCTCATATGCAATTAAGTGTCATGTCTTTGGACTGTGACCTGAGTTTACATGATTTTGCCATGAACACAAAATTGTCATCTCATCAGTGGTAAACTCCTTGATAAGATGTATGCTATCAGTGAGAAGTACCCTGAAAAGACACTTCATCAATTTCAGTTTAAAAAAAGTAGAATTACATTGTTGACTGCTGTTATCATAAAATAGATTTACAATTTCATTAAATCTGATCTTGTATTCTTTGTGATAATTCAGAACTATTTAACACCTTGATTTAAAAAAAAAAAGGAATAATTTTGCACTGCATTTGTGTAATTACTATTGCAATGGCAATTTTTTTTGTCTATCTAGGAACAACATGATGTAAATATGAGGCGGGCCCTCATCCTTTGTGCGCTTCCTGTGTACCTGTGTAAAAATGGCTCTGACTTCTTCAAGACCTATGATGTAAGTACACTAAGGGTGTGTTCACACTTGACAATTAATTTTTTTCACTGTTGCTTCCCCCTTTTGTTGCTGAGTGACAATTGCTTGTCAGTGGCAGTGTTTGCTTTTAACATCCTCCAGCCCCCGCTCGCAGCAGTAGAATCTGGGGATGAGCAAACAGCTACTGTGGTTACGGCAGCAAATCAGCATTGAGCAGAAAGCAACTTGAACCAGCGAAATATTGCTTGAATTAAGATTTCTCATCTCAAGCAATGAGCAAATTTCCGCTCTGCAGCTGTTGCTCTGAGACTCGACATTTTTTTGCGTGGGGAGAACTGAGCAAATTTTTTGACCCATGCCCTGGTTATGTTGGCATTTGTATGTAAACTCATCTTCAGCAAAAAAAAAAAGTAGCTACTAGACATTATTAGCTTGATTTTTATCCTTGAGGGTTCAACTAATTTTTGTATCGTTTGTATTTTTCAGTCAGCAGATGGTCCAGACCTCACAGACACTCTGGTGGCTCTCCTGAGCATTGTCTCGGACGACACTACTGGTCCCTCTTCAACCCCAATAGCATCTCTGTTGTCGTGGAGGATGAAATACTTGTGAGTGGTCCCACAAATCTGGCTGACTCATTTCTCCTGTTCTTCAGGTATGTGTATGCACTGGATCTACAGTATCCAAAAAAACTTGAGCTCACATTCACATTTATCCAAAAATTTGTGATGTGTCTTGAGGACAACAAACCACTGAAAGGGCGTCTACTGACTCTGAAGAATGACTTGTTCAGTGAGTAAATCAGGGCTGAACCATGTTGTACCCGTAATGTCTGACTTAACTGGTGTCAAACTCATTTTAGTTCAGGGGCCACATTCAGCCCAATATGATCTCAAATAGGCCGAACCAGAAAAAATAACGGTAAAAAAATTAAATTACATGATGAAAATGTTTACATCTACAAACTATCCTTTAAAAATGTGAATAACATGAGCAACCATGAACAACCTGAAAATTCTTAACGAAAAATTGTGCAATTTTAACAGTATTATGCCTCAGACTTTTAAAAAAAATTTATATATAATATATTATTAACAGGCAGAATGTTGTTAAAATTGCACTTAGTTCTCTTAAGACACTTCAGGTTGTTCATGGTTATTCAGGTTATTCACAATTTTTATGAAAGGTTAGGTTGTAGATGTAAACAATTTTGTCATTTTACTTTTTTACACTAAAACAATAAGAAACATTTGGTGTTAGGATTATTTATAGGTTATTATGGTAGCATTTTACTGGTTCCACCTGAAATCTTATTGGTCTGTAATAGGCCCCTGAACTAAAATGATTTATGACATCCATTGTTAATATCTTGTTAATATCTTCAGTGTAATTTTTGAATTTTACAAATTCATTCTGGCAGGCTGGTTTAGGACCATTGGCCATATGTTTGACTCCTCTGCTTTAGATTAATTGTTGTGCTGAGTAGTGAGAAAGTACTTTTTCTTTGTTCCTTTCCTCTGCTTTTTTAAAAATTGCTTCTCCTACCTCAGATTTAAGATATTGCACTGTTTGGTTCTCCTACCTCAGAAGTAACATGCTGCACTGATCATTTTTATGTACTGAATAACTTCTGAAAAATGACTTTAATTCCTGCACTGTACATGTTTAATGTTCTATTGTCTAATGCCTACCTTGATGTTCATAATGTATTATGTTGCCATGCTCTGTTGCCAGTTATAGTTCAGCACAATAGAAGCCAGTCCAATATTTGAATGTTTTATGTAAAAACAGTGACTTGCAGCCTTCAAGGTCCAGTATGTGCCAAAATGTTTTTGAACAAAGTGTTAATAGCTCCATATTCTAATTGTTTTCATTGTTATAAAGGGTGGGTTTATGATTCTGCATCTTCATCCCATCAGTAAAACTTTTTTTTCATATAATCTGTTATAATAAATAAATAAAACTAAATAGGTACATGATAAAATTCAATAAAATTTGAAAATTTTATTTTACATAATTAAAAGTCAAAATGGAATTAGAAATGTTTAAATTTAAGCTGATAGGATTTTATTTTTAGAGTATTTTTTTTTCTTATTGAATACCGATATCTTGACAAGAAGATGCGTCCAATCAGTAGCCTGCAAAGACACTATCCGCTTCAAATTTTAAAAAAAAATAAAAAATTATATTCTATTTTTGATAATAAGAGATGGAGACCCAAAATACTGAATCAACCCTCTGTAGCTATGGCCACTATCAGAATATGGAGCTATTTCTCACTTTGATAAAAAAAAAAAAAAGTTTTACTTACTACATTTTAAAGTATGTCATGTTTTGCTGGAGTCATTTCCTATTGTTGTTGTTTTTTTTATTGTTATTATTTATGAAAAACAATTTGTTTTGACTAAGCACCTTTAATTCATGCCTTTGAAAACATTGTGCTTAGTAGAAAAAAAAATCATTGAACAGTGGTGTCATTTCATATTTTCTATTATGAACATGTTAGCTGATTATAATTTGTTATAATGGGATGCTTGAGTCATTTCCTTTGTTCGCTTATAAAAAAACCACTTTGTTTTAACTAAGCACTTGTACACATTATGTCGAATAAAAACATTATTGAATTGTAGCACTGTCGCTTTCATAACTGTATAATTTTTGTGTTTTCTAACGTTAGTAGCTGATTATAATTTGTTGCTGTGGGTTGACATCAGTATTTGAGTTTAGGATTACTGAGAGTTTTTTATGTATTTCTCACAGATTACCAGCTGTGTAATACTGAAAAATGTGAGTATTTCTCGCAAAGTATAAGTAGTGGACTATTAAAAAATTGAAGTGTATTCCCACAGACTGAGTTGTAGAACA